>JACXGJ010000591.1:26077-116015 GCA_016801105.1 Esox niger
AGGGGCCTGTCTTCAGAGTCTATTGTCCCAGCTGTGAGGGAGGGGCCTGTCTTCAGAGTCTACTGGCCATGTTGTGAGGGAGGGGCCTTTCTTCAGAGTCTATTGTCCCAGCTGTGAGGGAGGGGCCTGTCTTCAGAGTCTATTGTCCCAGCTGTGAGGGAGGGGCCTGTCTTCAGAGTCTATTGTCCCAGCTGTGAGGGAGGGGCCTGTCTTCAGAGTCTATTGTCCCAGCTGTGAGGGAGGGGCCTGTCTTCAGAGTCTACTGGCCATGTTGTGAGGGAGGGGCCTGTCTTCAGAGTTTACTGTCTGTGCTGTGAGGGAGGGGCCTGTCTACATTCTACTATCCATGCTGTGAGGGGCGGGGCCTGTCTTCAGAGTACTGGCCATGCCATGTGGAGTCGGGGGGGAAAGTTGTTCTGGGGTTGGAGGCAGCAGGGCAGGGGATGGCAGACTACCTTTCAGGACTGGTAGAAGTGGTGGTAGTGGTGGTGGTGCTCATGATGATGATGGTGCTCGTGCCTCTGTACCATCTGGGCCAGCCCTCCTTCATAGAGCAACACACCAGGCAGGTCTCTCACCTGCTCCTTCTCCACCACCGGCCCCACTGTAGCCCCCAGGGCCCGGTACTGCTGCTGGCCCTCCCTGGCCCTCTGCTTGTGCCTGCGATAAGGGGCGGAGGACTGGTGAGGTGGTGTCTGGCTGGGCAGGGCTGGAAGGGGTGGAGCCCCCCTACTCCTCATCACTCTGCCCATGGCAGTTTGTGTGGGTGGGGTGCGACTGTGTGACTTAGGGGAGCGCAGGGCGTGTTTACCCAAGTCTTTGCTTAGTCGCGGGGGACACGAGATGTCTGGGCCCGGGATGGCGCTGCTGTCCGTAGCCACCTGCGAGCGGCGGTGGTGGGAGTAGGAGTGGCCATTCTCTGGCTCATGAGAGCGAGACCTGATCTGGTTCGATGGTCGAGTTTGTGGTTCTGCTTTTACAGGCTCAGTGTTGGGCGCTGGAGAGAAAAGAAACACGGTTTAGAATAATACCTATTTCAAAGCCTCTTTATTTTTTTGTTTTTGGTGGCTCCAGTTTCTGCAGGTCAGACCTGATAGCCTGACGGCCTGCTATAGTACAGAAAATGATTCCAGACACCAAGCAGGTGCACAGGAAACGATGGCCTTTCTAAACCTGGATCACTGTCCTTCAAAGGACTGTGATGCAGCGTCTGATCAGTGTCTTTAGCCTCCGATCTCTCTACCGTCGCCCCGTAACACCAGGCCCCCATTGCCCCCTGCCCACTGGCTCTCTACACCCTTGGCACAGCCTGCCAGGGCCGGCTCACCTGCTCCAAAGCGGGATGTGTAGTTCTCGATGCCTGCCAAGTCAAGATAGTGGTTCCTGCGCTCCAGGTTCTCATCCACACAGTGGCGCTGGCATCCTTCACTCTGAACCGGCTGGGTTGGACCCTGCTGCTGGACAGTGTGATGGTCACTGTGATGGCGCCTGAAGGGATACCGAGAGCCGGGTGGCAGATCATAAACATTTTGGTTCATAACAACTGCATTACTGGCTTCACAGGTGTACATGATATTAAGCTTTGATTGATCCAGAACATTTACCTGAGGAGGGCTCGATACTTCTTCTCTGCACTCTTAGAGTCTTCAATGCACTTGTCAGTCTTGGTTCTGGGGTGGGGCATGTCTGTAAGAGAGAGAAAGCAGGACATTATCAAAGACAGCTGAAAACATAGAGCACACACACACACACACACACACACACACACACACACTCACACACAAGTCACACAACACAGGCCTATTTCTCTTAGAAGAAAGAATCCTTTGTTCACAGCCTTTTACTTTGAAGATCTACAGTATAAGAGAGAAAAACAACAATGATTCATTTATTCTATTTTCAACTACAGGGCTCATATAAGACACAAAGAATACAATAAAATCAAAAATACAACCCAGAGTTAATTCATGAAGTTATATCTATAGTAGTGAAGAATTATGAAGACAGCCAGTCAGCCGTTGGCTTTTAAAACTTTTGAATCACTTGACAGTTATAAATAGCCACAAAAACAGGACATAAACAAACAGGATGTTGTTGGTTTTTATTTTTCTTATTTTCTCAGTACTTGTTTACCAAGTTGTCAGTTAAAGAAGTTACGTTGAATGTATGGTCCCGACAGCTCTGAGAAGTGGGGGGTGGAAAAGAAGAATAAATGTATAAAGTAAAGGAAAATGGATGGGTTTTTCAAAAGGACTCTTTCAGAGTATTTGAAGGCACTGGGGGGGCTCTCTTGGCTCTGTCACTACTCCTATCATTAAAAACGAACCCCATTGTGCTTGATAGAGATGGAGCGATGGAAGAGATGGAGAGACAGGCAGACAGAGAAAGAGTAACGTCTGACAGTCCTGTGAAGCAGGTGTCTTTCTGCATGACAACAAACAAGCCTCTGGATGTGCTGACAGCCAAACAGTCAGGTAGGTGAACCCAAAGTACCCCGCTCTCTCTCTGACCTCTTCTTCCTTCTACCCTCCCCTCCACATTTCCCCTTCTCCTTTCCTGTTCCTCCTCACTTCTCCACCCTCTACCCCCTCCTTTGTCTCCTGGTCTTTAGCTCCTTCCCCGTCCTAGTGGTTACCTGCAGGGCCCTGAGCACAGCTCCTCCAGCGCTGGCTGGAGTCAGGGGCCACAGAGAGCTTCACCCGGAGTGTCTTGCTGCTGCTGGGGGAGTGGTTGACTGATGCGTCCACCACCTCATAGATGGTGTGAAGCAGGCTTGTGATGTCCTTAGGGGAAGGGAGGGAGATGATCAGAGTTAGTACACATCTGACAATCCAGTTACTGTTGTCTATCTGTGTGTAACAGGCAGACAGAGGAGAGGGAGAGAAGAACATGCTGGGGTGTCAGCTGGCTTATTCCAGTCTTGTAAAGTAATCAAGAAGTACAAAGATGGGATAAATGATTCAAATCAATGTCAGTGAGGTGGGACGAGATGTGCCTAGAGATCTGATCTGTCAGAACTGATCTGTAGCTTACTCAACAGCAGCTCTGTTCTACTCTTATATTATTTTCACTTTCTCTCACTCTCTCCAGGATTTTTTATGTTGGAATTGGTTCAATAAAAAGCTTTTAAATCTAGTAACTACCTCGCTTTCCTTATCTTTTATGTCGTGTTGCTGAGGGCCGTAGTATAGACCTTTGCCTCAGGGCTAGTAGTCAGACTCAGTGAAATAACATCCCCACACTAAGACAGTAGAGCACAGAGCATACATTCAACATCTAAAACAGCTGAGGTCTTTAGAAGCCTGTTCAGGAAGAGAGATGGATCCAAAGATGGATCAACAATAGTGAGTTCACAAATTTCAAGTGTTCATAGTGTTTTCCTTCTGAAGGTAAATTACCACAAGTGTTCCCTGGACTACTGCTGCAGAGAAGAGGGGCTAAAGAATACTCAGAAATTAGGATGCTTTTTGTGCCTATTAAGGCTAGCTAGCTCTGGTTCTCTAAATAGTCCAACTGCCTGCCTTCACATTGCCTCTCTCTGACTGCAAGATAAAGGCCTATTATAAGCTCTTTGGGGACTGGCTCCAGATACCGTTTCAAACGCTTAGACATAAAAAAAGCCTCCTGTATCATTTTTGGTTTCCATTTTTTCATATGTGTGAAGAAATAAAGGGATCTGGAGAAGAAAGCTGTGAGCTGCTGCCTGCCGTCTCATGTGCCTGGGGGCTATGGGCAATGCCAAAGAAACTGGAGATCCAACCATTCAACCACACAGAGGACGGCATCAGTCTCTTCACACCATTTCAAAAAAAGAAATACAGGCCTCTCTGACTGCACTACTCAGATCTTTACAAGGCAGAAAGGCCAGCCATCTATTGCCGAGAAGGAAAAAGCAAATAACTTTTCCTTACTGTGCTTCCTGGTTGACTGTTTCATTGAAATAGAATAACACCTATTCAGAGAAATGGAATATCCACTACGGCATGTACATTTGTTTGCAACACTACAGCATTTTAAATGCAGACACAACGCCTTTTCTGTATTCAGTTTTGAAACTCCAATGAACTGGCATTATATTTCTCTGTGGAACAAAGGAAGTGGGCAAAAGGACCCTCGACCTAGGAGACCAGAAATATGAATCAAGTGATCTTGTGCTGCCTGTGTGGAGCCTGTCTGTATAAAGACTAATCCTATAACAAATATGTAATTGTTTGTTACTGTCACTCATCAGTATATATATTACAAAGAAAAAACATAGCTACCCTACAGATGCTTCTCAGGTAGCAGGTAAAAGTGTGTTCTGTGTCTAACTGTACACTGATTAAAAGAAAATTGAACTGTGTGAAAAGGCAGAAATAAGACTCTATGCATGAATGTGAATATGAGATATTTGCTCAGAGGTTGTAACCCTTACCTCTCTGGTGACCTTGCCATTGTTGTCAAAGTCATAGAGAGTGAACGTCCACTCCTGTCTATTGTCTTCCTCTACAGAGACTGCACACTCCAGCTCCTGCAACACATTTCAAATCCATCACTATTCCATTGTTGTTGCTGTTTTCTCCCTAAAGACCCCAACCCCAACTGCCCCATCCAGGTTGTTCTTAGTTGAACTTCACACTCACCTCAAACTGGAGTTGTTTCTGTGTCCCTGCAGGCACCTGGCTCTCTTTCCCCTGGATCTTCTCCTCCACACAGCAACTGTCCACTGTCTTCTCAGGGGGCAAAGCCACTATAAGGAAACATGAAACCACATTACACATAAGGCATAGACACAAAGCACATTTCTATGCAAATCATTACCATTGAATACAATAGGGAAATGCATTCATTGTCTCAGGAACGGGTGATGTGGACTAACTGAACACGGACCTCACTAATAAAATGCAAAGAACAGGACCATATACTTACTATAAAGAGGCCTAAGAAATTAAATTTTAAACTGGGAACAATCTTTTATCTGAACATCAAAGACCCTATGGGAGCCTTCTCTCTGTCTCTGTGCCCATTGCAGCTGAGCTCATAATGCTGGATTGTTACTGTTGCCAGATATTAAGCCCAGACAGCATCTAGCGGGAGGACTTCTCATGTGTCACACATCACTACACACGTCTTCATCAACTCTGGTCCATAACTACGTCAGACCATCACCCTTTCCTCCTGTAACTAATCATATTCTCTCATCAAATTTAAGTGAAATCCTCGGTTAGTACTTCTGACCTAGTACAAATGAAAAAGCCACTCTGACAGGCCACTGGCAGAGGCCAGGAACACACCAAGACACTGAGACACTCCGTGGATGGATGTACTGTAGTGCACTACTGCATAGGTGGATCAGAGACTGGAGACAATAAACGCTGCAGATCTGGAGGAGCTGTGAGGACACAGACACAGGGCTCCTCACAACCCCCCCACTCCACAACCCCCCCTTCCCTCCAATCCCGACTCCACCCCCCACCGCCCCCCACCGCACTTTGAAGTTCCATTCTCAAACCTTTTGGACAAGGATCAGACCGGCCGGCTGTAAAACAGAATCACTAATTAATTAAGCCAAGTCAAATCTGAAACACTGTTTGTTGTGCTCGCCAAAGGAGCAGACAGACACAACAGCCCTGTTCTCTCTTTCCTCCTGATTGAGGCAGATCAAAGAGTGGAACCTGTCTGTTCTGTCTCCCGTCCCCTCGGCTGTATGCACAATGAAAGGCAACATCCTATGGAGGAAATACCAACGTTTTAGGGGGAAGGAGTATAACCCTTTCTTTTGATCACCCCAGGTGCTGAAAGGGAACATTGTGCCTTATGTGATGGCCAATGTGTTATGTATTGGGCCCAATGTTGAAGAGATTGTGATGTTTATCTGTGGGCTAATGAAAAGACTGCATACCAAAATACCACACTATTCCTTATGTAGACGCACTCTGCTCCCTCCCACTTCCCCCCTGACCTCCATTCAGTCAGTGACATACAGTCAGCCTCCTCTTTAAGGATGAAGATGTATTCTACACACATGCACACAAGCCTGAGCATACACACACACACACACACGCGCATACATACACACACAGAAATACAGCAACACACACAGAAATACACACAGATATCACACCAACACACTGGCAGAACTGCGGCCACCCATTCTCAGCCTTTCGCCAAGAGTGGCTGTTTTCTGTGTTAATCCAGTCTGACCAGTTCAACAGGACTTCAAGCCTCACTTAATGTCAAAACGACATTTCAAAAGGCACCAAGTATGTAACTGAAACTCATGGTAGAGGCACAGATCATAAGATCTGTTTGTATGACTTTTTAAAAAAAAACATTTTCACAAACTATCGTTGCGACTGCTTACTGAAGCCATTAAGAACAAAAGGTTGGTTTTGATATGTGCAATGGCTTTCCTGTTATATTTTATCTCTCTCTGGCTGTTAATACGTTTTCACTCCAATACTCAGAAGTTCA
Source organism: Esox niger (assembly GCA_016801105.1). NCBI lineage: Eukaryota > Metazoa > Chordata > Actinopteri > Esociformes > Esocidae > Esox > Esox niger. Next base: position 32,531 of record JACXGJ010000591.1, read on the forward strand.
TTTCTTGGATTTAGAGAGTCAAAAGGCCAGAAGGCTCAATGACCGTTTAAATGTGATTTAACAAATGTGCAGCAGATATGTCAGAGAACTCCCAGGTATAAAGAAGTATTGTACCAAACGGTAATCAAGAACTATCTTGAAAATGTCAGCTCACCAAAATTCTGACTGAAGTGTATCATAAAGGGGAGTTGTCTATAGAGGCTGTAAGTGAACCATGGTTTGTTTACTCTTCTGAGAATTAGGGGAGGAAAAGACAGGATTTCTTAGATCATTTACACTTTATTCAACAGGAACATGGTGAAATATATAGACAAGAGTTCTTGTTCAAGAGCAGTGAGTTGGAATCGAATCCATGCTACAAAAGTACATGTGTACCAGATGGACCATCCAGACATTAAAATATGTTTTTTTTGACAGAAACAACGTGTGGTGGGAATGGCCATATTTATGTTCTATAATAGGTTTGTAATGATTTTTACATGCTTTTCACCAGGTCTTAAAGAACTTTCGAGTAGGACTACCATAAAGACCAAAGCATACAGAACCTGGTCCAGCCTTTTATATAAACTAGTCTTGGTCATTTTAAACCAGATAAACCAAAATAGAAGGTCCAGCAGCAACTCAGTCTGGTAATTATAATGCTGCCATCCTTTAATAAAAAAACACACAAAAAAATCTACATAAAACATAAAAAGTATAAATAAAGATATCAGACGGAGTGACAGTGGAACTACAACCCTGTTTCCAAAAAAGTTGGGAGGCTGTGTACAATATAAAGAAAAACAGAATGCAATGATTTTTGGGAATCATGGACGCTGCATCCTCCAGACCAAAGAGGAGAGGAGCCACCTGGCTTGTTATCAGCGCAACAGTTCAAAAGCCAGCATCCGTGATGGTAAGGCATTAATGCGTTAATGCACATGGCATGGGTGACTTGCACATCTGTGAAGACCCCACTGATACTGAACAATAAATGCAGGTTTTGGAGCAACATATGCTGCCTTTCTGATTACATATTTTTCAGGGAAAGCCTTGCTTATTTCAGCAAGACAATGTCAAACCACATACTGCACGTATTACAACAGCATGGCTCCGTAGTAAAAGAGGCCAGGTGCTAAACTGGCCTACTTGCAGTCAAGACCCGTCATCCTTTGATAACATTTGGCATATTATGAAGCAAAAAATACCACAAAGGAAACCCAAAACCATTGAGCAGCTGCAATCCTATATCAAGCAGAATTTCACTTTCAAAACTACAGCAACTGATCTCAGTTCCCAAACGCTTACAGAGTATTTTTAAAAGAAGAGGTGATGCAACACAGTGGTAAATATGCCCCTGTCCCAGCTTTTTTGAAATGTGTTGCTGGCATCAAATTCAAAGAGGGCATATATTTTTTTAAGAAACAATCAAATGTGTCAGTTTCAGCATTTCTTATGTTGTTTTTGTACTATTTTCTATTGAATATATGGTTTAAATGATTTGCACATCATTGCATTCTGTTTTTATTAGCATTTTGCTCAGCGTCCCAACTTTTTTCGAAACAGGGCTGTATTTTAACTACTATGAAAAGGAGAATATGAGATGTTTTTTAAAGATAGATAGAGACTACTATCCTAGCCTCCAAGGGAAGCTGGATCCACCATTGAGGCACCAGGACAGAGAAGAGTTTTGACAGCATAGATCGGGAACTGCCCCGAAGGGATGGCTAAGGGCCCAGAGGTGGCTGAACGTAGAGCATGGGTAGGGATTTAGGGTCTGAACATTGCCTAAAGGTAGGGAGGAGAAGCTCATCTTGTTGCTCCGTAGGCAAGAACCATAGCCTTGAAGCAGACTGGAGCTTCAACTGAAAGCCGGTGTGAACTGCAAAGAAGCAGGGAGACCTGGGAAAAGCTGAATGCAAAAACAAACCGCTTCGAACTAGCGAGACAAAGCCAGCAAAGCATAAAAACAGCCCCTTAACATCTTCTGAGTGTAGTAAATCAGTCAAGCTCCAATTTCTGTTAAAATCAGGCCAATGGTATCTGAGAAGACATACAACGAACTAACAGTAGCTGCAAACACATGATGGCCAATTCATATTCTCCTATTGATTTCATCACAAGGGAAAAGCAATCAGCTGAGCCACCGTAACCTATATCTGGAATGGCCCACAGAGTTCTGGTGCTCTTTTCCATCTGGGATCTGACGGAAGAGGCCTCTCCTCTGCTCCTCGATATTGAAATTCAAGAGTATCATTCAATGGGGAAAAACACGGAGGCGCTTGCTAGGTAGTGAGTCGGAGCGAGGGCTGTGTGAGAGAAAAGGATGAGAAGGAATAGTAGGTAAAAGGGAAAGAGAGACGGGGGGATTCCAAGCATCCACCCCATCAGCACATTTCTAGGGCTTAGAGAGAGGAGGGGGGAGGAGATGGATATAAACGACCTACCTTCTAAACGGTAATGTTCATCACTGATCCCCTCTGCACACGTCTCGTCTAACGCCTCCTGGAGAGAGAAACATGGAGAGACACGTTTATTTTGTGTATTTATCAGGAACTATTCCCAGCAACACACATATTTGACTGTATGTATCTAGGGTATATTTCTACCTGAGGACGCATACCTCAGTGTTTATAGTCATACAGTAGAAATACAGAGTATATTGGCAATTTACACATTTGTGTGACAAAGTCAAACTATATATTTGAAGCCTGTTTCACAACTGTGAGCTAAACATAATCAGAAGGTAGGAAAAGACAGTGCTCTAAAAGGGGTGGACAACTTGATTGGCAGATTGGCCCCAATCGTAGGTCTCAATCACATTCTTCCTGTGAGGAATTCTGGGTAGTCTGCACGGTTATTTCTGTGATAGGGTTTGTCGTCACCGGGGACAGCGATATGCTGGCAGGCTTGTTTTTCAGTGCACCCAACCCCAGGACCTCTCCTCCCCTGGCAGCCGTGTCGATGAGTCCATACCAAAAGGACTGCATGATATGTGGGCACAGGGTTTAACCCATGGCTCAGGTGTCTCTGCGGCATTACCATCATTTGGCTAAATAACCATTACAACCACATTCGTTTGTAAACCATATACCACAGAATGATTTGCTACACTGTTTTAAGTTTTCATCTTTAATTGTTTTAGAGAATTTCGGTGGCTCAAACAAAAATGTTCATCCACCAGCCACTGTGGCAATTACTGTTGATTAGATTAGATTAAACTTTATTTTCATTGAACAATAAGAGTACAGTACAATGAAACGCAGTTAGCAACTAACCAGAAGTGCAAATAGAAGAGGGCAGGACATTTACAAGTCTTAAGTATAGTACAGTATAAGTTACAAGTGAAATGTATAGACATGCAATGAAGGCACGTACAATACAAATGTATGTACAAGTAGGGAATAAATAGTTGTGCAATGAGGCAAATACATGTGCAAATGACAATTCTGACTGTGCAATCAAGCAAAGTGGAGGCATAAGGTTGCATGTGCAACTGAAATACCGGAATAGCAGCAATAATGTTCCCGAGGTAGATATGTACATGTACCAACTGAAAACATCCTCATCAGAAAAAAATACTACTGTATTATGAATGTACTACAATTAAGAAGTAATCTGGTATAAATATCATGAATGGTGGCTTTAAATCAAAATAGTACAGATAAAACATTTCTGCTGCCCTTTTAAAGTGGGTGGATACTGTGGTCACACTGCCAACAGTAAATCAGTGAATCAGACCAGTGACATATTCTGATGTCTCATTCCATCAAGCATGTGCACTCTAAAATAACATTAGGCAACCCCTTTTTGAGCCACATTTCAAAGGCTTATTAATTCACATCAAGCTACATCACGGATGTTTGGAAACGTGCCAAGGCCCATTTGGACGGTGTGGTAATGTTTAAGGCCACCTGGCCAAAACACACAGCACATTAACAGTTGGTCTGAACATTCTGCATTTGAGAACTTGACAGTTAACCTGGCAAAGAGTGAGACCTGCCACAGTCCCTCAAAAGGTTAGGGGTGAAGGTAAAGTCAGACCAGTCATTACAGATGTGGAGGCCATCAATGACCTTCCTGTGTCAATTGCCCAGGTTATCACCTTAAAAATAAGAGTCCCAAAATTGCTTTCCCTTGGAACAGAAACTGTCAGGCAGCTTTTGTGAAGGCAAAGTCACTGTTGGTCTCTGCCCTAATGCCAGCTGCTCCAAATTTCCACTATACATTAGTTCTTCATACCGAGGCCAACAACACAAGAATCAGGGCTGTGCTCCTACAAAAAGGATAATGCGAGGTAAAGGACCCAAGTTGGGAATATTTCGAAACAAATCAGAATCACCTTTATTCAGTAAGTACATTTTCACATACACAGAATGTGTTTATTCTCTCACATCAAAATAGTTAATCTACAGTAGTGGAGTTGCTTGCCTTGGTGCTGGTAGTCAGTGGGTCAATCAGTGCCAGCAAGTACACATGTGGCAAGTGTTGTACAGTAGATTCTCTTTCAACTTTTACCAGTTTTGGTTGGGCTTGCACCAAAATCATTGTTTTATTATAGTTATAGACAGGTACAAATACAAAACAAGTTCCTAGTTTTATGCAGACACTTCACAAAAAAGAAAATAGATAAATACAAAGTCCAAGCATAGACAAAAACTATAATAAGAAAGGAATGAGCATATTCCACTGACAGAACTAAAAAGCGCTGCCCCTTTCTTGTCCTAAAACACAATCGCGATAATGCATTACATTTCATATTTTGGGTTTCAGTAAGTTCTATAACAACATTAAAAAGGCCAACCGTAGGCGATCTGTGCCATCTGAAAACCAAAAAGATTAAATACAGAGTGGAAGAGGAGGAAGCTTGAGTCCGATCGGATGGATTAGAAATTCTGCAGAGACTCTGTTCAGAGGTGTTAAGAACTCCCAGCAAACAAGAATTAGACCATCTACCCAGAGTTATGAGAGTGGCAACATGTAGGAGGGATTTGGATGTAATCCAGCAGAGAGGCAGGGGTCAGCTGGTGTGATCCTAGCCCAGGCACTAACAAAGTGGGTGGCCCCTCAGGAGGACCCTCACTACTCAACACATCACTGACTGCATCCCAAACGGCTCCATTTTTCCTAAGCAGTGCATGACAGTTGGCTGCAGGCCATATGGCTCACCTCAAAACCAGTTCACTATTTAGGGAGTGGAATGCCATTTGGGACATCCCATAGCTTGGCTGAGGATGTCTGTCTGAATCAGGAAAACCTCTCACACGGATTCCACTCTCTCCCACTAAGTTGAAACCTAGCCGCCTGCTATTTAAACTTCACCTGAACCCAACAAATATGGACAGCCCATAAGCAGCCAGCCCAGGAGATAGAAATCAGATAGCGTCTGTGTAGAAGCAGTGAAAGAGGAGCCAAGGTGAAGAGAGGAGTGGGCGGTGAGGAAGTGGGACGGCACTGAGAATTACATGAAGCGGTTTTGTCTTGTTGCTCAACGCTCATCCCAAGGCAGCCAGCAGAGCCGTCTGCAGCAGATAAGGTGAGTAACAGGAGAGTCTGGGTGTGCAGGTTTAAAGATACCCCGTCCAACAAAAGACTAAACTCCAACTGTCAATAAACATCTTTCATTTCTGAATGCCTTATGTTGACAAACACTCACCAGGTGGCTATGTATCAAGTCCACATTATGCTGAGTGAGTGAGAGAGAGAGAGAGGATGCAGTTAGAGATGGCTGTGTCTGAAAGTGACATAAGGACTACTGGTGAAAGTTACTTCAGGTCAGGTCTCATCTCCATCTGACAACGTAATGCTCATTTGCAGACTAGCGCTGGAGCCAGCATCTACAGCACTACTCAAATTAAGGCCCTGGACTGTACAGTAACCCAATCCCAGTCCCCAGTCTCCCTCCCTCCACTAAACCATATGAAAAACACCCCTCAATCAACATTCCTTCAGACTCTCTCTCACCATTCAATGTCTGTGCTCTGACATCAACAATGCAGGCGGCTGGGCTTTACTTACAGAGAGTGACAAACCTCCAATCAAACTCTCTACATACTTACACCTATATACACACTGTCAGACACACTTTGTCTCCTTCATATACACACACATGCACAGTACTGAGTTGAAGCCATTTTGTGTTTTTTGGATAAATGACCCAAAATGACGGAGGAGTTAGCCAAGAATATGAGAACAGAGGAAAGAGGAATGTGCTAATTGGTTGTTGTCTATGATGATGGATGGAAGCTGTATTATTAGTATGCTGGGGTTACTCTGGGATCAGCTCTTGGAAGATGTTGAAGAAATGTAATACATTCAGTAAAAACATCCCATCTCTTTCTCCCTGTTTCTCTTTTAGACCCTTTTTTAGCCTTGTTTCTCTCATCCATTCATCAAAAGATCTGACGGCTAAATGGCAGGATAAATACGAGAAGAAAAACAACATCACTAAGAAGAAAGACGAACACACTATCTTTGATCTTCATTTTATTTCTGTTTCTGGAAGGAGATTTGACATACACGCAAAGTTAATTCTTTCATTCCTTCACTCTTTCATTGAATATTGTCCCGTTAAAAGAAAGCTGTGTTTCCCTCCTATTGTAATAACAGCGGTGGGCCACCACAGAAAAACAGAATATTGTTATGAAACACGTATTTCTCAAAGCTGAATGCAGTTTACTATCGCGAGCAGTTTACTATCACACGAGCATCAGAGCAGAGCAGAGTATCAAGCTAGCAAGTGAAGTCAGAGAAACGTAACTGGCTGTGTCTGTGCACATGCATATTTGGGTTGAACTGTCAGTAAGTGGCTGTGACATAAATATAAAGATGGTAGCAATCGTCTGAGCAACAACCAAAGGTAAAAAGCTAGCTAGCTAACCATCTGTCACAACTCGATAGTTACAAAGGCTAAAATTTATATTAGCATCATGATGGAAACATTAGAGATTCGGTGGCAACAATAAAACTTCCGATTTTCGTATTTTGCCTACAGAATAACTGTGCTGAGTCTCTTCATATTGTGTATTGTGTAAATCTTCAAAGAAAAACAAGGTGGGAAATATATAAACAAAACAAAATTACTATTTAAATGTGTTCAGTGCTACACTCAGCAATACTATATATTGTACCCTCGCTTTAACCACCAATGCAACACACTACACTGTACATGGAATTCATATTGCCTCATTAGTTAGTAAATTTACTAACTAATTAGTTAGTTACTTTTATTAGGAGTCTGGGAGGTGATTAATGAGCAGTTTTAGAGAATGCTTAATTGAAAGAAAGGAGTTGGGTTATAATTAGGGAATTATGTTAAAAAAAATGAAAATAATGTTGAGGGTGGACGTTTTAGCATTTCACTCGTCAAGCCTTTTGTGTCGTTGATACCAGCTTGTCAGCCCCGTCCAAATGTTGCGGAAAAAAGGAAGGGAAATACTGATATGGCTCCTCTCTCTTGGTCCAGCAGCTCAAGGGCCTGTTGTGGTCGGTCAGAGAACTTAAATGGAGCTGGAATAACACTTTCAGTGAGGCTCAGGTCCTCACCTCCTCACCAGGAAGGCAGAGGGCTGGAACAGCTGCATTCAGCACTGCAAGACATTTTTAATCCCCTAAATTTCAATCTAGTGACACACACTGTGCTCTCTACAGTCTTCATTCAAACATTTCCATTCAGATCAACCATTTCCACATATCTGAAGCACTATTCTCACTATTTTTCTGGGACTGACTGCATTTTTTTTGAGGATCTCACAGGGACCCAACAGTTCCCAGGTTTGAGAATTAGAGAATAAGGATACTGACTAGTGAATACAGTGCTCATTTAGAAAGTTTCTAAAGCTCAATTTAGAAAGGTTCTAAATTAGCCCTGTATATGTGGCAGGCCACATATATGGTATATAATTAAAATAAAACAATCACAACAGGTTTTTGGACTCAGTCATACATTTTAAACAGATTAAATATAATAACATACATTGTATTTAGGTACATAATAAAAACAAATGGAACGTGCCACAAATGGAAGATTTGTATAATTACAAATGTTTATATTTTTGGATGCTTTTTGATAGCATAGAAGACCATGTTGCCTATACAAAATTGGTTAAAGTTTGTATTTTTATTTATTCTAAAATGTACAGACAATTCAAAAGAAAATGTAATGTGCAGAAACCTTCTAGAACTAGGTCATCGGCATCAACATTCTCTCTAAACCTATGAGCTGACTCCCTGTATCTTCTGAGGATGGCCAAATTCATCTCGGTTGGTCAACATGTCATGATTCTATACAACATTTTTTAAGTGCTTTGCGGTTCCATGAAAAGCTCTAGTTGATTACTAGTCTACACTCAATGTCTAAATACAATGACATGAGGTGTTTTTTAACACATCAACCATGAGTTAAAATGCTCCAAAAAACTATTTAACCAGGTGCTCTAGACTAGATTGTCCAGAGGGTCTTCAGCAGCAAGCTGAATGTTTGATGTTATGTTGGACTATTAGGATTTTTTCTTGGATGCTTCAATAGAAGACTGTAATGAAAGAAATCACACCTCGGGGTGGTTTTATCATTTTAGCTTCAGGGCCAATGTGTGCTTAAAAATAAGTATATTATCAAAGAAGGAAAATGGAACTGTTCTGTAGTGATTGCATCTTTTGTTCATCCAACCTTAATTGCTTATCTTCAATAAACGTACTTGCCACTAGCTATATTCATGCTAATCAACTGACCTTCAAAGAGCCATCAATCTTAACATGTCATGTCAGGACAATGAGCCAATCACAGGACTGCCTGCTAACCTTTTCCCTCTGTGGGTTCAAGGTTCACAATGGGAGTGCAGCTTAAGGCAAACTGAGTGAGAGACATGGCTAAGTGCTGCACCTCTTTGATCATCTGAAGTAGAACTCTGTGAACACTCCATCTTTTGATCTTTCATATCTTCAAACTATTCCATGCTATATATGCTAATCAAATTTGTTGCACTGGTCTAATGATATATAAAACAACACTGAAGGCCCATCTGCTCATTTAAAACAGAGTAGATACCATGTAATTGCTCAGAGGATAAACCTTGTGTAACACTTTTTGTGCAAAGGTGTTCTTTGTTCGGTGTGTTTCCACAAGTGTTTAAGAAGGTTTTATGAAGGCTACAGTGAGGTGTCACTTAGCAAAAAAGGTTTGGCAGATGCTACAGTGCTTCAGAGGATCATGAAAGGCATTTAGCACATAAACAAGACTGTTCCAATGCTTGGGACCACCAAAAAACATTTTCCAGACATGATGTTTAATGTTCTGTCGAAACCAACGTATAAAGCCTTTCACTTTCAACAGAAGCCAAACCATTCAGTGTCTCTTCCCTTCTGGGCCTGAAGGACATAGGATTGTATGGCCCCAGTGTGTTTTAAAGTTGTTAAAGCCCTTTCACAGAAAGTGATTTATTCCTTGAGCAGCATAACACAGGAACACAGTGTGACTATGCATGACAACATCCAAGCAGCTACATTACTGGACAGGCTCTCTGCGCAGTCTAAAATGTCTGTTTGACTTGGCCCTTAAATCTGAATGGCTGACCCATGTCAATGGGCCACGTCAATGGGATATAAAAATATGGATTTGAATTGACGAACGTAAGACACATTCATACAATAATATGTTACAAATATACATTTCAAAATTGTAGCAGAATTGCTATTTTGGGAGTATACGGTAATTGAGATGATAGCAACAAGGCGCGATTGACCACAGGGGCGAGGTGCACAATGGGTAGCAATAGGAAGGTATATTACTTTTCACTTCCAATGCTGACAGGCATGCACCCTATAAAAGATTATGAGTGAGGAACAAATCTAAACAATGGTTCACATTTGACATATCCAATGCAATTCATAAAGGATGTAACAGAATTTTGGGAATCCATTATAATTGTTAAAAACTGTAAAACCCCTGAAAAGAGCCTCCTCCTTGCTGCTTAAATAGATGGTGTTGGAAGGGACCTATTGATGACAGAAATGCTGTGGTCGATAACTTTAATCACCACTTTGTTGCAGTAGAAATCTGTCATGCCTAACCCAAGTGAATAAAGAAACCCTGATTTACTACAGACAGATTTATGAAACAGTTTAGGGGTGGCATGCATACAACTTTAAAAATGATGACACAAGCTATGCAATATTTTTGTCAGACGATGTTAACAGCCAAGCTTTCGCAACGCCAATTCATACATGTATCATAAATTAACCTTTCCAAATGTTTAGTGTTGACATGAGTTAGCTATGCTTACTGGAAAGCAAACGTTAATAGGATGTTATTATCCCAGAGTTAGACAACTCAGCTATCTGAAAATGTTGTAGTGTTGTTTAATGTGGTTGTAGCTAACTGCTTGCCCTCTATACAGCTATGCTAGCATGAGGACCATTGATAGAGTTTTGTCAGTGCATTTCCTTCTAAAGTTATGTTAGAACTTTTTTGGCTTAGGATGAAGCAAATGTTTCCAACTACTGTTGGTGAGCGGTACATTGGCTTAGTAACTATATTGTTTATTCGGGCAAGAATGACCCAGTATAAATAACACAGGCTGTTGTTAACTATGCCAAGTTGAATCATCTCTGGCGCACAATTGTCTAGTTACTGATTCACCCTAGTGAGCTCAAGTCACAGTATAATTCATGCCATGGTCAAACTTATTCAACAAGATTAATGAGATATTAGTGTGTGAGTCTGACTACCCTTCTGTGTGTGATTACGGTGTTAGTATTGCTTGTTTGACAGCACATTCAGTGTATGAGTGTGCGTGTGTGAGTGTGTTTGCGTGCGTGCGTGTATGTGAGCGTGGGGTTGTGGACGGTCCCGCGAGGCCCTTGGCTGACAATTTACTCTGCTGACGACAGCTTCCCCTAATCGTGCGCCAGCCAGCCAGTTAGGGTTTAGGGCATGATGGAGGCAGGCAGGGGGCCTGAGGAGCTGCGCTAGGTTGTAACACTGTTACTAGTTACTGGCACTCATTCAGAACCCAGGAAAAATCTCATTAGGGGAGTAAAGTGTTGGGTTGGGTGCCTCCTACTGCTATGCTCTACTAGGCAGCACTGTCAGGTCTGACATTTAGACTAGCACTAGACTGGCCAACGATGCAGAGCGGATGGGGGAGGGAAGTTCACACAAAAGGCCATTTAAGGTCTCAACAGAGTTTATGTATGTGGATCTGTCACACACATGTGCTTCAGTGGAGCCAGATCTTTTGGATCAACGTATACATTTTGGTAATATGATACCTTGCCGATCTATATATTTCTAGACTACCAAATAGCGATGTTCACAAGGTGGGCAGTGATAATGTAGTATTTTTTGCTGTGTCTTCCTATATATTGGCAAAGAAGAGTCAGGTTGAAAATTAATTTATAACTATAACAAAAACATTTAAGTAATAGCATCCTTATAATTCATTGCATTCTGTAGGTTTATTTATTGCTTGAACAGTTATATTTAGTTATTAATGGAAATAGAATGCTCAATTAATGCATAAGAACCAAGCCACAGCTTCCTTCCTGCACAATGTTAGGTTCTGTTTTTGTTCTGTTTGGGTTTAACCTTTCCTTTTGAACATAGCCAGTTCTGTTCGTTTTTTGTCCTTTGATTTCGATCGTAGCTTGCACTCCGTTGTATTGTTTTCACCTGTGTCTTGTTTGCCCCCTCGTTATGTCCTTATTTAAATCGCTCCTGCCCGTGTTTCTTGTTGGTCATTGCTGCTGTCGCTGTTGCCTGTTCCTTGTTCCTGCCATTTAGAGCCTTTTGTTTTTTAAAATACCTTTTTGTTTAATCAACGTCTGTGTCCTGCTATGCTACGCTGCATGGTAACACACAACACAGCCACGATGGCAGAGCAATAAACCACATACTGAGTCACAACTTAGGAGTTGCAAAAGGATCTGTCACCAGTTATATAGGCAGGACATTATACATTAATTAATTTAGAAAACTACTGAAAGGTTCACTTGAATAAAAGGTATATGTTTGAGATATTTACATTATTTATTCTATTATTTTGAATAATTATTATATTGTGTCGTAATGTATGATTTGTAATTATATTTTATTATGTAGTGACATTTGATCATACTGAATTATTTGTTATATTTTCATGTGTATTGTGTGTAAGATGATATTGTGAAAGGATCATGTTCTTAACGTTTATTTAAATAAAGCTAAATACAATAACACATTTCAGCAACTACCTGGAGGTACTACGGAATCATATGCAAGGTGTGTAAGGTGAAAATAATTATTTTGGTGCTGCATTTTAAGTGTATCTCATAAATCCAATAATAGTATATTTTTATTGCAAAAATATTGGTTTTAGGGCAGACAATAAGCTAATGGAAGCAGTGCAACTGAGGGAGTCAATAGCAATGAAATTATGTTAATAGACTGATGGGAATGAACTTTGTAAAATAAATATAGTATTTATGAAAATATATATTAAATTATAAAAATATGGTTTGCTGATTCCGACATCACTAGGCAAACACAGAAGGCCTTGCTGGCCATGACGGCCTGACTCAGGACCTGACATTGAACAACAACATACATATTACCCAGCAATCATCATTGCATATCTGCATATGAAAGAAATAAAAAACAATAGAAATTATTCATTTAGTTTAATCGTTTTTTTTATAGTTTATTTATAGTTTAAATAATGTATGTAGGATGGGGGGCCTGTGCTCTGTATGGGCTCCCAACCCCACTGGCCCCAGTGTGACTGCACTGTCAAAACGAATGCCTCTTGTTAGTCTACCTTGTCTGCCAAACCAAGAACACAGGAATGGTTTGTGGTTGTCTGTCTGTTAACCGTAATGTGTTATTTTGTCTAAGCCCTCACGCAAAAGTCTTGGGTGATGTCTGTCTAAAACTAAACTCCTCTCAGCCCTGACTGGATGTCAGCCCAGACTGGATAACTTCAGCCGAACAATCATAACATTTTAAATGTATTTTTTTATTAATTATGTAAAAATGTTTTCACTTAAACTGATCATTTTAGACGTAATATTACTAGCAAGAACACAAATGGCTTAGAAAAAAAGAAAAAAAATTGCTTAAACCTGAACCAGCTAAAATATTGGTTTTAGGGCTGCAAATGAGCTTAAGGTGTAGTGTTCCCAAAGCAGGTTCTCTAGAAATGAAATACAACCCTCCCCCACAACTCAGAATCATGTGACTTAACAGCCACTGTCAGACTGAGTTGCACGTACCAACAAAACAAGATGCCTTGTGATCAAGCCAAGATAAGAAGTGTTGATGTAAGGTAGTGAGCACAGCACTGTCTCTTAGCATGGCTTCAAAGAAGATTGGTTTACACACATGAAATTAAGATCTCAGATTATCATTAACCACAGTGAACCTGGCAGGCAACCAGGGTGGGGTGCAGACTGCAATTACTGTAAACCTGTTTTTTTGTGATCATTGCTGTGTGTGTGGGTGTGTGTGTCTAACCTAACTATATTATGGGGACAAAAATGTCATTAAACTGTGGTTAAATCAGAAGATGTTGACTAATATGAACTTTTTTCTATATTAGTCAACATTCCCATTTTGGATGAACATGTACACTTGGGGATAGGATTAGAATCAAGGTTAGGCATTGCCTGGTAGGCAGTTGTGCTAGGTTAAGTTTAGGCATAAATGTTAGATTATTGATGTTAAGGTTCCTGTAATGATAACGCAGTCCATTGTAGTCATGATTCCTGTAATGATAATGTAGTCCATTCTAGTCACAATTTCTGTAATGATTTCTTTCTTTGGCAATTTCTTTCTTTGGCAGTTGTGATAATGTAGTCCATTGTAGTAATGATTCCTGCAATGATAATGTCTGCCTGAGCCTTTGTGTAGCGGAGGCTCTCTGCTGCTGCATTGACTAAGCCATGTGTGCTGATTGTTTTACCATTGTAAACTCGGATGGCGTCTGAACAAAGGTTTCTTGTTGTCAGAGTCAAAGTGACATTGTGTCTTGCTTTCTAAACTAGCTTTCTAAACTATACATATGTTGACTCTGTAATAACCTATCATTCAACAGATATTGGATATGGCTTTGAGATAGATGCAAAGAATGCAAAATGTGCATTGGTAATTGCAATTGTATAGAAACTATTTTAGTGCATTCCATTTGGAGTCGTAAGATGCTTACAGTCATTTATGGCCCCTGGTTTACTTTCTAGCCAAAACATGGCAACCTTAGCACTGGGTATTACATCTGAAGGAGTTTCTGGAGTGGTGCCAAAAATAAAATGTTCCACCACCATCAACAAAACACCAGATTATGGAATTTTTCCAAGACGAAAGGTGTTGCATCCCAAGACAATTGTAGGACCTATGCCAAGGTTCACTGGAGTTGTTCTTACAGATTCTGGTGGCTCAACGCCCTTAAGAAACACTGTTAGCATTTCCTTTCTTTGGCAGTTGTCAGTAGCTCTATGAGCCAGAACCAGAGACCTATTATTTACAGCCTATACTTTCACGCCAAAACTTCTGATGCTACTTTGAGGTATTACATGAGTTTCCTAAATAAAATCTCCCTCCAACAGAGATCTTTACTAGGCATAAAAGCAAAGGAGTGCCTCTGCACATTAGATGTGCCAAGACACACATCTGTTTCCTTTTACAGTTCTATGCACGATTTGATCTTGAGGTCCTTTAAACTTGTTCCCCAGGTTCAGCGCAATCAGATGAAAAAAGATATTCAAGGAAATAGAACAATGTTTCCTAGAATTCCGACTGGGTGACAACTGAATTCCAAGTTGCCTTTGTGTCTAATGACAGCAGAAGAAACTCTTCTGCCAATTTGCAGATTCTTAGGAAACAGTGGCCTAGACACGTTGCTTGCGGTCAGCAGGGTTAAGGATGCAGACCTTGTGGCCCCACGCCTGACACTGCTCACTCACAGCACACCCACTTGCCTTCCCTTCCTGCCTGTGATCCAGGAAGGCAATTATAGCAACGGCTGGGGATGTGTCAGCAATCAGTCAACCAGTCAGTCAGGTTGGAGGCAGGGAGGAAGCTGACTTTTGATTAAAGCGTGCATGTTCAGCAATCAGTTGAACTCTGGGCTGTGTTAACCAGGCTGGCTAGGAGAGTTAGGAAGGCCTGGAGGGGTAAATGCCAGTGGGCTTACCCTGTTATCTTCAGTTCACTGGACAGGTCACCCAGCGGCTTCACACAGACAGCTCTCTCCTCGAAACACTGGGAAATAACCATGTGGAGTTGTATTTGACCATTTCCAACCTTGTGTTTTTATATTGGCATATTTAGTGACAGCTAAATACAATGCATTTGGAAACTACACTTAACTCACAGGCCTTCTAATGGGGAGAGACACAACACAGGACCCAACACAATGCCAGCATTCTTGACACTCAAGGGCATTATATTAACAGAAAAGGCAGAAGGAAGGGTAAAACAAAACTGAACAATAAACTGCTGGGCGAGGTACGGCATCACACTCTTCCCTTCTTTCTCTGCTGTGCCGAGCTGCTTTTCTGGGGGCCTTTTATCCATTTCTAAAGCCCGGGGGTCTCCCTGGGGCATTAGCCTGCTGCTGATACAGGAGAGTTTGTGTGTGCGCAGGCAGAATGACTGCCACTGGCTTTTATAATCTGATTGTGGATGGCCTGCCCACCAGTCATTTATACCACATCAGATTAACATTGCAAACATTGCTGGTCACATTACCTCATCCACATCAAAGGCCTTCTACTAAAAGGCTCTGTAGAATATTAGTTGAGATTTACAGCCATCTCTGTACTTCAGAAACATGCTGATTTGAGCTAATCTCCATCCCTCCCTCCCTCCCTCTGCCTCTTTGTGTTTCATGTCTGAAGTCAGCCAACACTTTAATGACCCATTTACACAACTTTTACACCTGCAAATATAATCTTTTACAGTTCTGCTAGCTTGCTATTCCCCTCGGGCAACACACTCCACTGAAACTTGTCAGTTTCTCAAGGCATAACGAAAGGTATTTATAAGAGCTTAAAAATATGTAACCACAGCAATTACTATTTATCAGACTGTTTATCAAAGTCTCTCACAGGAGCATGAATTGGAGGAGAAACAGGAGAAAATTGCAGGTTGATCAAGATCATTAAAGCTCTTTTTTTATTCTGCACTTTGTTTCCCCAGACCAGCCACAGAAAACGAAGGAGTTAATGGAGAAAGATAAATAATATGAACACTAGTTGGATGTTTCTCTTTCCCTCAGTCTCTTTCCCTCCTTTATAAAACTCCACCTGCTAGCCAGACAGCCAAGACTCTATGATGAACCCTCTCTGGGATACAACTTCCTTTCCCAGGGGGAGTTGGGGATGGGGAAGAAATGGAGACTTGTCACTTGACCTTGATTTACAGGTGGCCCAGTCTGCCAAGATTAACAAATAACTATGCTATAGCTCTTCTCTTTGAATGCTAAGTGAAGAGAAGTTCATTTCTAAAGAAAGGAAGGAGTATGGATTGGAGTTGCACAGGCATAAGACACAAAATGACACACCTTAATTATCTAATGGCCTGTGGATGTCAACACTGCAATATATCCACGGCCATTTCCGCAAAATCATATTTTTTAAGGGAGCCTCTCACCACAGAAAGAGGACAGGGGAACGCCAGATGAACACACCCTGCTATGTACCCTTGTAGGATTTTACATAATTGGCCTACAATTGCCTACTTTGACTGCCCACCTCCTTTACTAGTCCCCATGTCATTAAGTAAAGGCGCTTATTACAGATAATACTTTGTATTTTTCTTGACCTAGGAACAAGATGAGTTTGGGTAGAATAAGGTTAATACTATGACTTTTCTAAAGCTGACCTGGGAGAGAACTCTGTGACCTGAAAGACACCGCCACCACACCTATGACCACAGACTCCAGAGACCACACACAGACTTTATTGTAGTCTGTGAAGACCTTTTCAACTGAGTGCAGACAGACATCCTCACTACTCCCTGTCTTGTGTCACCACCTCAAAACTTTAAACTCAGAACTTTACACTAACAATCTGTCTAATTACAGACAACTTCTCAACTTGGCAAATAAACACAGGGTCAGAAATAGCCACCTCTACTACAGAGGGCACTCTGGTGCCATTGGCAGGTTTAGGGGTTTCTATTCATAGATCCAAACAGAATTTGTGGTCACCAAATATCTGCACAGAACTTATGTGCATATACACGCACACATGCTCATGTAAATACATACACTGCTCACACGGACACATACCTGCTCACACACACGCACATGCCCATCCACACACACACACACACACACCTGTTAAATCTTAGGGAATTTCTGTTTGTTCATAATAGGCAGTGCCGGCTCTAGCCTTTTGGGGGCCCTAAGAAAAGTTTCATTTGGGGCCCCCTCTCACCATCAGTTGGGGCCTCCCTAGCAGTCGGAGGCCCCCTCATGGTCAGGGGCAACAATGTCTGGAGCTGGCCCTGATAATAGGCTATAGTCTATATTTAATCTACATAAATCCATGTAAGAATAGGTAAGACATGGCAAGCAAGCCTGTAGTTAATCTAAATTAGTTGCAATTTTTCTAAAGTGGCCATAATTAAATATATTTTAAGACATGCTTTGTTTATTGCAAACTATGGACAGTGGCTGACTTGTAATTAAATAAGCCAATTTAAACTGAAATTGAATAACTACACCACGAAGACAAAGACTTTACTTTCAAGTCAGTAAAAAAAGTTGTTTAAAAAGAATGAGTAGTTCACAAACTGCACATCACTAACATCAACATGTTAGCTGATCCATAGGCACCTTTTGTCAAGAAGTGGTGACATACAGTTATTGTTTTACATCTCTGTCAATAACCATCATCTTAATCAAGAAAACAACATTGTTAGTGAGGTTATTAGTCTTCCAGGCCCACTAAGCTTCTCTCCCATTTCAGGTGCCTGTGTTTAACATAATGGGTTGAAGGTTAACAGCCAGGGCAAATGACCTTTAACTCCTCCGTGGTGACCCCCGCCCCTGTGAGCGGTTGTGGCATTGGGTGAAGTCCTCTTCTCTCTGAGCCCTACTCAAACACCTGTGGAGCAAAAACACAGCACTGAGCAGTGGGGAGCAGGGACTTCCTTTCCAGCTGTGCCCCCACTCCTGTCCTGTGTTTGGGTTTCTCTCAAACAAAACACACCCAGATATCTCAGTCAGATAAGAACTGTGGGATTGTTACAATACATTATTTCTGAAAAGAATTAGCACATTTTTACAAGGTCACCTTATAGATTACAGATGAAAATGTTAACCCCAATGATATACAGAGATTGCTGTAGTCAGGAATTCTGAGAAATTGGAGAGGTTTAACATTGTCTGTTCAGCAACATAATTCAGCATTGTTGAGTGATCTTTAGGACCATTACCCAAGCCTGAGATAATCAAAACAATCAATCTGTAAATAATGTTGACATTCTTAGATTTTTCATTTACATCTAGCTAAGATGTTTCATTCACCATTGGCCAGTATTTATGAAGTTTGTCAATATCACACAGAGCCAGAGATAATATGTACTTCATATTTATTGTGATCAATTTGCCAGCAATCAGAATCAGACGAATATGAACTCCCTATCTAATGACGGATTGTGACAACGGATCTCTGAATTAAAAGACAAGCCAAAAGGCTATGCACGGCATGTCAATTACATGGGCTGGTGGGCTGACCCAGTTTATGCACTATTGATGGTGCCAATTCTACAAAGTTTGCCATGAACACAAAACACATGCCACCTGCAACATGTAAAACAAAGATTCCTTGTGGGGGAACCAAGGAAAAAAGCTTTGAACACAACGAACATGATCAGGCACCTGGTAATGCATCATTATGCGGAGCACAATGAGGCTAAATATAGCCAAGCTTATCTGCATTTTGAAATGCAGAGAAAGGTAAATTAAACTATTCATAGTCCAAGTGCTTCTAATATAAATGTTGACATTTAGCCTACTTTGCTTTTTATATAACTGTTTATCAACATCCACTAATAAGATAGATATCCGGCTATCTTATTAGATAGACACACAACATTTTAATTTTTATTGTTTGGTCTTAAGTATTTACTTAACCAGCTAGCCAGCTATGCACGAATAAGGAACACTGACTGGCTTTTGCCAGTTCAAAAAGTTTTACTGTTATACATAGAGCCTCCTTGGTTAAGTTGGACAAATGTTCCAGTTCAGTGGCTAACAAAGCAATGGCTTCATAAGTATAATATTATGAATTTCTCTCCCGATCCAAAAATGTCAACAACCTGCTAAACACAGCTTTTTGACAATGGTGTTTGGTTCAGGCAAATGAGTGTCATGTGTCAGAACGTCAGAGCACGCAGGGCGTAGTGCGTACAAAGTTCCAGCCCCACATTACTGCTCCTTTCCTTCTAAGCAAAGGCAGTGAGATTTTGGTGAAAATCAATTGTTGCTCTGCTGTACCTTTAATTGCATAAACAAAGACTGCCTGTAATTCACAATGTTGTCAGATTGGTAGCATTTAGGTTGTGTGAATGAGGTATATGTTTGATTGCTCTTATATATGGATGATGATATTGTTCTATTTATAAGGGCTGAATGCAGCAACTTTGACTGATCAGTAAAATTATTCAGTGCTTACTGCATGGGCCAGAGTGCAGCCCGCAGGGGGACCCCATAAACAAACAAGAGAGAATTATTCAGGGTTTAAACGCTTAAACGCCCACTTCAGCAGAGCCTTTTAAGTGTGTGATTAAAACGAGCACTGATCTTCACATGGAAAGCTCAGCGGAGCCCAACGCCACCACAGGAGCCCATGCAGTTTCTCTCCCGCGCTCTCTTTCTCACTCCCATTTAATTCAATCTCTCTCGCCCCATTTTTCCCTCCCACCATGGACCATCCTTATTCTCTCCTTGTTAATCAATATGTCCTGTGCAACAGAACATTGATTACTGTCCACATTGGGCCCATCATACACCTTTGTATGCATTATTACATATCACAGGCTTCTACTGAATAGCCTGTAATGCCACATAACCACCACTGCTCCCTTACAATATATTCACTCTACAACAAATGTGAGTTCCCTTCAAAGATACTCTAGTATAGTTTTCCGACACAGTATTTTCCTGCAGTATAATATTCCACACTTTCCAAACATTATATTCCATTTCAATTAACATTGTATAAAAATGGCCTATTTGGTTCATAGACCTCGTTTTTTCAAAAAAGAATCAAGAGAAAAGAGCATCCATCTCAGCGTGATTAGTTCTATATTTAGATGGATCCTCTGCTAATTAGATCTTTCACTGTTACTCTTTAAGCAATGCACATCAACTCCATGAGCCTTCTCAAAACTGGGGGCTGTAACCTTTATCACAAAACAGAGGTAAAGATTTCAAAGACATAAAAAGCGTTGTGGTTTAAAAGTTATATTTTTAATTAGCTGTTTTAAGTAAAAAAGACAGGACACTTTAAACTCTCTCTTCTAGCATTATTAACAAACAATCCCCACTGAACGCAAAGAATCATATAAAAGGACAAGCAAAGTGAAACACTTTGAAATGATCCGGTATATCTGTAGCTCCACAATGACCAGATATTTGGGAAAACAAAGCCCACATCTCATTTGCTAATCCCTGGGGATTCAAAGCACATTCCCGAGGATTGCTTTGATCTCCAGAGTGCATCCGGAAAGCCCATCCCAGACACACGACATCCACACACACTCACACACAGAAGCACACATTTACATAAACAAAAGCCAAGCCATTTCCACTTCACACCCGTATACTTCACAAACTGAAACTATTACACAGTGAAACACTTGAACAAAAAGAAACACACAGATGTGGTGATTCAAAATGAACATTAGAATAACATTGTGAAGTTACACAAAAATGTAAGAGATGTTGCACAGAGGCATCACCACAGAATAATAGTTCCAAATTAAAGTGGTAAACGATGAAGTCAGGAGATACCTTTATCTCACCATTGTCACTTCATTTTAGTTTTAGGTGGTTCAATTCACAACACCAAATGAGCAATATTTGCCTCTCATTGAAATACAAAGAAATTCCTCTATGTAATCTATGAGACCTGTGATGCCACATGCAGCCCTTCTCCCAGCCAGTCCTCAGATACATAACGTAAATGACAATCCAAGGCTTCCTCTTCTTTCCTTTCCTGTTATTGGAAACAAACACAGAGCTAGGTGCGAGTCCCCCAACACCCCGGCTTTCTTCCTGAAGGCAAATACTTTATTTTCTTAGACCACAAATCCAAACCTCTCCCAGACTCTTCAAAGAGCAACAACAGGCCTGCCCTCCCAGGGGGGGCGTGAGGGGTAAGGCCTGGTGATAGAGGGCCATATGACACACTGTCACACACAGCACACAGGAGGACAGCTGGTGGGAACAGCCTAGGCATGGGGAGAGGACAGAAAGAGAGGAAGGAAGATGAGTCTACATTTGAAAGGTTCATTCAGCCCTGAGACAAGGTTACCGCTCTTTTGTGAAGACCATTATAAACATTACAGGAGAAGAAGTAGAAAACAGGCTAGGGCCAAACATTTCTCACGTCTTTTATCAAACTCAGAAGCTGAGAGCACGTTAAAGATAAACCTAAAAAAATATGTGAGTGCAGAATCAGAGAGCTGGCACCAGGTATGACAGAGCAGGTTCGGGGCATAAGTTGTACTTTGCCATTCGTTCAGAGCAATGTTCGTCATCTCATATGGCTTAAACTGTTTTGTCTCCGTTTTTAAGGGGTTTAGTATCCAAACCTGAGATGGAACTTCTTGGAAATATTTGCTTTGGACGGAAGAGCGGCCTGCCCTCACGAAGCAGAGGTGTCTGTGACGTCACTGCAACCACCTTTCTGTCCCTCCCTGGCCCATTTTGAATGCAGTCTCATTTAATCAGAAACAACCAGTTAAGCCCACAGTGTAAATGGAAGAAACAGATGGAGCCTGGGAGGGAAAAGGGGACAGGGGGAGAGCTGAGATGGCTTTAGGGAGGAGCAACTTGGCAATGTTGTCGGGGAAAATGCTTTAACAAATCATTAAAAGGAGTCCTTGTGATTTTCTTGGCTTAGGGTACAACTCACAACACTGTCTGAATCCCCAAACTAAGCAATGTTAACTTGAAAAGAATATATAAAAACATCAGCATATTATTGAGGTCATCTTTTAACAATACAACAATTGCACCTGTTGTAACTGTTAAGCTCCATATAGAATGTATATTTTATAACTAAATGCTGGAATTCAAAAACACAAAGAGTGAGTTAAATATTGTCTAAAGGCAGAACGTCTGTTATGCAAAGAAACTCTTTGTAGCAGTTTAGTAGTTCAACTCACCATATCCCTCCCTGCCCCAAATGACATAACCTATCACATAACACAACTCATTTTATACATATTCAGCTAATGAAAACAAGCTTCCTAATGTAATCTGCACAACAAACCTACATGTTC
Organism: Esox niger; assembly: GCA_016801105.1. NCBI lineage: Eukaryota > Metazoa > Chordata > Actinopteri > Esociformes > Esocidae > Esox > Esox niger. The sequence goes on from JACXGJ010000591.1 coordinate 54,999, forward strand.
CATGAAAGGTCATTTTTATAGTGGTAGGCTATGGCAGCAATCAATCAAGATCAAACGGATTCCGTTCAGATTCCCAGTACTGCCACCATCTGACCGACATGCTCCTAGACCTCAGTTCAGCTGGATGTCAAAAAGGCATATAAATAGCTATCTTCGCAGGTATCATAAACAAAATGAACTACTTTTACAGAGTTTTGTATTGTATTCGCAACTAGCGTATATTTTTCAGACCTCTTCCATTTAGTTAAATCATAGGGTTTTAGTGTTTCTTATGACTTCTGGAAAGCAATAATTTCCACGTAAGTTTTGTAATGCTAATTACTGTTAAGTCACACATTATTTATAAGACAGTTGAGAATATCACACAGTTGACCAAATTTGTATCACTTTCTTGCTATTATTAACAGTTTTATCAAGCTTGGTTATACCAAATGGATTTAATATCACCACAATAAATGAACAAATTTTTATTGCCTCATATTATAAAATATGTCCAAAAATAAACAACATACATAAAAAGCCATGTCAAAGCAAGCAAACTAAATATTCAATATTTTACTAAAGACCACTTTGCTGAAGGAAAACAACAATAGTAAAAGAGTCCAAATAAATATTGATGTCATGAACACCTTTCCTCTTATTTTATTAATTTCCCCACAGCGCTGTGAAAGCCATTAGGCACATAGAATTCAATTATTTATAACGCAGAATCTCTGCCGATTCCAAATTGTTTAAAACCGTCCAACTTTTTCAGCGGGGTTCCTTTTTCATCCTAGCCAAATTTCACTTCGCACCATCTGGGGAATGAAAACATGCTCCACAAAACAATCCCACCCTTTCACATGTATCCCACAATGCTCTGGTGAGAAACCGCGCCCAGAGGCACAGGCCTACACTCATCTTGAGCCTATTACAGTTTTTGCTCTAATTCCTTTTTCTATAACACACTAAACGGAACACAGATCCTTCTCCACCCTGATGAAAATGTTATGGGAGAGTAAACCCAAAAGCATCCATGAGTATATTGGATGAATGAAAGCAAGTAGAGGTGGAATGAAATGGGCCAAACCAATCACTGAACAAGATTCCATCCAAACCAATCAGATGAAAATATTCAGTTCCATCTCTGTTCCTGCAGTAAAAAACGGTAAGTAGCTGGATGGTGTTGTCAAGCCAGGCCAAGGTGGCAGCAAAACCGCGTATATTGCAGTGAATAAAATGTCCGGAATTAAAGACGACCCTATTTCAAATTGTAATGTATATCCCACTTTCAAAGACTGACATATATAATCACTTATTGAACATTTTCTGAACATTTTGGTGCTAATGGGCATGGGAAAAATAACAACAACTTGTTGTTTCTCTCTGATATTATTACAGAACTCTACCTAGTAATATCGATGCATTCTCTAAATGATCTAAATTGTAGCTACAAATCCATCATATGTCTTGGTAATATAGCCAGTCTGTGTAGAAACATTTGGAAAGTGTGTTTTGCATGCCACAATGCTCTGGCCCAAATCTTGGGTATAGGTGTCTTTAGGACCACTTCATTATCTTGGGGCAAAATTAACCCTAAAATGTTACTCTATTATGCATTTTGCATCAAAACCATTTACTACCATTTACAGCCACACTCAAAATTAAGAGGCGAAAAATAAATGATAAACTCAGAAATCACTGACTCTCCTCTATGTAACTAAAGCAACAATAGCTACTTAAAAACAGACTTTTCCCTTAAATTGCATTATGAACATGTTTGTGCAGTTTAGAATGCATATCTCTTCTTTCCCATGCACCTGGGGAAGGAAGTGGCTGTGGTACACTAACACAGAAGCTGACAACAAAAGAGGGAAACACACTATGGTTTATTTTCTGTCAAATGCCCACTGTTTTTTATGACAATGAAGCATATTGTAAACTAAAACAAATATCACCATGTTAAATTTCTTACTGGCACACTAGCCAAAAATGAAATGATTGTCACACTGCTAACTCAAATGGTCACAATATGTGACTATTTTGGTATACAATTTATCATAGTAAAGATTTTATGCCTCGGTCTAATGTGAAGATAACAGCATTTTTACACTCTGATGATGTTGGGAAGCAACGAAATCCATCTCACACTGGCACCGAAACAATTCTACTATCACCACTGGCACTTGTTTGATGGACAGCACATCGTTAGTTACCAGGTAAACAACTATGTCAGGAAGTCTGGCACTGCGCACACGTGTTTCTCATTGCTATTGTGAATAGAAAATTGCAGTACAATATTATGTTAATGTTATTTAAATTAAGATCTTTTCACAATAATTGTTGTAGTCTAAATGGGCTCTAAATGGTGCTGACACCATGTGCCTGGAACAAGCAGAGCTGATGTTGACTCCATCATGACACTCATGGTCTTGTGCATGTCAATACATAAAAAGCTCAACCATGCTGCATTTCACATCAACCTCCCTGGACTCACACCTTGGCAAACCACCTAGCAATGAGCTGCTATCAGAAATGCCTCAGGGCAGGCATAGAGAAAACAACTGTGTACTTTAGACAAAGGTTGGACTTTGATCAATATATATTGCCAACATATATTTGGCTGATTGTCACTTCCTAAAGACTCTCTCTGGCTCACCACCAGCACAACCCTGTGCCTGTCTCATTCCAGACCACACAAATGGACTGGCTGGTGTGCACTGCTATTTTGTGCTTCCTTACTGTACTGACAATAAATCAAAATAAAGATTTCATTTAGAAATATGCCTTGGAGGGGCAACGTTTTAAAATGCTTGAATAATAATGTGCTTGGGCTAATCCCAACAAAAGAAACAATGATGAACTGTTCTAACACTTTTTATTTAGGTAACACAGAGCTGTTCTCATTTCTATGAAAGGCATGTAAGAAAGTAATGCACGATGCCCATTGACCAATACAAGTATGTTTTGGGTAACAAAGCGATTCCCATTTTGCTGAAAAGTGTTTTAGCTTCTCGCTGTTCCATTGGGCTGTATAACTGAGAAGCAGAAATGTCCTGATGAATTTTTCCATGAGATCTCAATACTTTGAGAAGCAAGCATCTATAAACAAAAGAGGCTCCTCTGAAGCTTTTCCAAAATAGATGTCTCCTCTAGTCAACAACACAGGTCACATCCAAAATGGCACTTTCTACCCTATGTAGTCCAAAGAGCTCTGGTCAATGGAGAGCATTATATAGGGACTAGGGTGCCATTTGGGATGTAGCCACTGTGTGTTTAACGGGATGCCAAATCTGAAACAGACATAACCTCCACCACCTCTACCCCAGCCTTACAATGCACCGCTGTCACCAGACTGTCAGACTGCAATGCTTTCAACTCAGCCGTGATGTATTACCTAGAGAGAAACTTCAGCAGCATCTGTTCTTGGTGGTGGGGCACATTTGTTCCCATGCACCATAAGCACTGAATGCTAAGACAGGCAACCAAAGCAAGCAATGTGTCCAAAACAAGCAAAGACTAAGATCTTTGCTGGAAAAAGTTGTATTAACATGTGTTTTGATTTGTAGAAAAGACATGGATGACAGACTGGAAATGACTGGAAAAAGACTTGATAATTGTAAGGCTTTCTACACTACTAAGTTTTCCCTCAAAAATGTATGTAGTCTCACAGGCCAAGTGTGTATTGTCAAGGCTGTCATCATCCTTTCATTGTCCAGAATCAAAGCACCCAAGTGTTATATTAAATTGATAATTTAGCTTGCAGTTTAGAATGGGAATGATATTAACAAACTGGTAAAACTTTGACAGTTCGATAATAAGTTCCTGCGTGTTTTCTAAATAGTGGCTTATACTGTATCTTCCCACTGTGCCACACACCTGCAACAGTCAAGAATGTATGTTGTCGAGCTTTTGGCGTAGATTCAATAGTGTATTAAAAATGTTTTTTTTAAGAAAACCGCTGATCCGTGTAATATCAGCTACAAACCATCAACAATGTATTCTATTTGTTGTCAAATAGCAAACATAATGTTATTTTATTATACAACTTTTGTGTTTTTCTTTTCGATGTTCGCAAAATGCACAGAAATCGGAATCAAGCAATTCCGTGAAAACCACCCAGAATAGGCTACTTCAGAAGTGGACTTTCCGCGGTCCGAGTGTGTTTGAAGAAATGTTTAGCCGGCAACATCTGAAGATACAGGCTTCTCACAGCATTCATTCCGTTTACGTATTGAAATGAGATCAGTAGATCAGCAACTTAATTGGAAACAAGCAAGCATTCTATTAAAAAGAAAAAAAGCCAACAATGTATCCTTCAAAAAAGATATTACCTTGATTTAGCCTCGTATTGTCAATCTAAGCATGATTGCCCAGGCGTCATTATGTCAACATCAAACAGATTTAAACAATTTTGACTTAATATTCAAACATTGTCTTCACTTACCCGAGTAGACACCCCACACTTATTTTTGTGTTGACAGTCCTGTTGCTCAAGCCGTGAGCCCGTGCAATAGTATTTCTGTTTCACGAGCCAATCGTCGAGTCCTTTCCTGGCCAAACAGGCATTTACTACAAAACTGTCGCCTGAAACGAACATAAAAGCACTATTATTACCATGTAACAACGTGTAGGCTAACGTGTTAGCTACAATGTACATCTTTCCTCCGCATTGTTTTTCTTTTTTTTAATTGTCGATATTGACTTCGTCGGATGTTTCCAACGAGTAGGTTATTATAGGAGTATAGCCTAGTTAAATGATAGATAGACTGCACATAAGCTACTTATCAAAATGTTTATTTTTGTTTTCAACGATATAATGAAAGGTGTACAACAAATGTATAGCCTGTCCATAAAGGCTACTCACCCTCTGGACTCTCCCTTGGTTTACAAATAGCAGCTATTGGGACAATTTCGATGAGAGAAAGAGAACAGAAAGAGTAGGCATTACTCGAAAGTATTACTGCAAGTGTGCACTTCTATAAAGGTTTAGGGCTAAAAATGTCCAAGAAACATAATATCTTACCATGTTTCGAGTGAAGTTTACCCATTTTTCTGCATTGAGTTGGGATTAAAACCCATCAGTTTTATTTATAATCCAGAAATCAGCGATATCCAGACGACACAAGAAGCGTTAACAGCTACTCAGTACATCCTACTACCGCAACAGCGCCACACTAGCCTTTGATCCCGAGCAAGCTTTTCCCCCACCGTCTCCCGTCCAAGCGTAGAGGAGGCGGTTACCAAAACCAGCACTTCAACCGCTGAAGGAACATGATTGACACCTCGCCCAAGATTAGACGACTTTTAGGCTGGATGTAGTCTGTGTTATTGGACGAAGGCGGCACATGAAAGCCAGCCGAGATTCTTTTGGAGTCTCCAAATATAAAAAAAAAAGCAGCAGCCTCCCTCACTCATCATTTCCAGCAAGCTAACCAGGCATACTGGCGGAAGAGAAGTGCGACAGAGATATTGGGATGGAGACGAAATAGTATATTAAAATAAATAGAAATTGATTGATAGATAGACATTTGAACACAATACGTTTGTCATATGTCTAATTGCGTCCTATCAAAACCTATTTTTTATTTGTTTACAGGCTATTTTAGTTTTTTATCGTCACTACCAGGTAAGTTGACTGAAAACACTCATACGATCTGGGGAGCAATTATGGTATCTGCTTTAAATGGGAATTTATCAAAAGCTTACGTATTTAAAGTAGCCTAGTAATTAGGAATGATAGCAATAATAAATGTGTAATGAACATACCTCCAAAACAATCCAGACCAAGCGAATTTAAATTTTGCAGTAGAATCGACTTCCTCTGCATTGGTCTGTTTATAAAATACTCCCCCTAAATAGTTGCAGCAATCATTCCAAACTTAGCCGCCTCCATAACAACATAGCGATCAGGGGAATAAACAGCCTACTAATAACTTTTATAAGACAATACAAACTTTGTATAACAATAGCAATTTTGGAAAACCAACATTGATCACGTCCATGTGATGTTTTGTGACCAGCTTTACCAATTAGCAAATGCAGAAAAGTGCAAAGTTTATTGTTCTTTTTGTCTGGTGCTAGTTACTAGCCCATATACTCCCATAATCAGCGATATAGCGGTAAAAAGTTGGTAAACTATTAATAATGAATAATCACCAATATAAACCAAAACATTACATTTTTAAACAGTATAATATGATTGCTTTTCCAGCGGGACTATTGATAGTAAAAGCATAAATTACCCAATATCATTATCAGCTCATTCCACCTAAAATAGTTGCCACCAATTCAATATTTGTTTCTAAATATTCATATTGAATTTTGTTTCCTTTCAAACACAATCGTGTCAATAAGCGGAGCTTTTGGGAAAATTATCTCATAATCTCTCATAAGTGCACCAGTGTGATTTACAGTATATGACGATAAGCAAAGTATATTATTTTATTGTTGACAGCAGATTCATGATTTTTCAACCTTCCACTAAATCTGTTCATTAGTTATATCAGCAACGCCCCCATTTTTGCTAGTACTACATGCACAATTATTTTATTGACGTCGTGCCGGCGGCAGACGCTTTTCCAAAGCAGAAGCCGAGCTCCTAAGGATTAGGCTACATGCCATTATATTCCCACAGCACAGCCGCTGTCCCCCAGCTCTAAACCTGCCAGGCGACACCAGCGAGAGGCAATAAAAAAATCCTGGCGCCTGTGAAAAGAAAAATTAAAGGAACTCAGTCAAATAAAATGTACAAGCTTTGCAAGTAAGGGTAACACATGATATTGTAAAAAGCAAACGATCAGTGACAAAACAAATTAAACTAAATCTGGATAAAAATTGTCACATACACTGTTTTACATCAGAAAAGAGTAATCGCAGTGCAGTAACAGTATTAACATTATAATAAAAGATGACGCAACTTTGCATTGTTCCAGTAGACTTAAAGTAAGTGTATTCATTAACCAATTACTCAACAATAGGGAAGGTGCCAAATCTAATTGATTAAACATGGTACCATTGTTGGTGCCAGAAGTGGTGCTTCCATCATCTCAGAAACTGCTGACCTTCCGGGATCTTCATCAAACAGTCTCTAGATTTTACAGAGAATAAAGTCATCAAAAAACACCCAGTGAGCGGCAGTTGTGTGGATTAAACACCTTGTTGATTAGAGGTCAGATGAGAATGGCTAGACTTGTTCAAGCTGACAGAAATGCCATAAACAGTCAAATAAACACTCTCTGCAATTGTGTTGGGCAGAAAGGCATCTCAGAATGCACAATGTATTGAACCTTGGTACACTATATTGCCATAAGTATGTGGACACCCACCCATCACACCTATATGAGCTTGTTGGCTATCCCACACGGCATTAATATGAAGTTGCCCCCCCCCCCACACCATTTTCAGCTATAACAGCTGACACCCTTCTGGGAAGGCTTTCCACAAGATGTTGGAGTGAGAATTTGTGCCCATTCATCCAACAGAACCTTTGTGGGGTAAGGCACTGATGTTGGTCGAGAAGGCCAGGCTCTCATTCGCCATTGCAATTCAGCCATAGGTGTTCAGTGGGGTTGTGGTCAGGGCTCAGTGCAGGCTACTGGAGTTCCTCCACACCAACCTAGTGGCATCATGTCTTTATGGACCCAGCTTTGTGCACAGGGGTACAGTCAAGCTAGAACAGGAAATGGCCTTCCCCAAAATTGTTGCCACAACGTTGGACGGACCCAAATATCTGACATGTCTTTGCATCCTATAGTTTAAGGTGACCCTTCACTGGAACTAAAGGGTCTAGCCCAGACCATGAACCACAGCCCCCTCCTTGTGCTGAAGTTTGGAACTCTGGTGAGGGATGCAACAGATGATGGACAATTTGTATGCACTTCAGCAGTAGGCGTCCCAGCTCTGTGAGTTTGTGTGGTCGACCACTTCGGAGCGGGGCTGTTGCTGCTCCTAGACACTTCCACTTGACAATTACAGAACTTACAGTTGACCAGGTCAGATATTGCAGGGTAGAAGTTTCACTAACTGACTTCACTTGTGGCAAATGTGGCATCCTATGAGAGTGCCATGTTTGAAGTCACTGAGCTCTTCAGTACAACCCACTATACTGCCATTGTTTTTCTATGGAGATCTCATGGCTATGTGCAGGATTTTATGCACGTGTGAGCAATGGGTGTGGCGGAAACACCTGAACTCAGGAATTAGTATGGGTGTCCACAAACTTTTGGCCATATATATATATATATATATATATATATATATATATATATATATATATATATATATATATATACAGCTCTGGAAAAAACTAAGAGACCACTCCTATTTTTTCTTACATCAGCACCTCTACATGTATGGCAGCCATTCCATTCCAGCATTTGTTAAATTCCATAACAGGCACAACTCATTTTACTTAATGAGGCATTGATTAGGTGATTACCTGAACCAAATGTAATTTAACGAGGTAAAGTATAAAAAACACTGCAGCGGTTATCACTATCCTCTTGCTATAGCTGGATGGCAAAACAGTGCAAGTAGTACCTCAAGGGTAATCTGAATATAAAATGACCATTCAGCCTGACAAAAATGTTGAAAAGAAAAGTTTGAGTGAGGAAAAAAGGGTTACATTCTGGCTTTACTGGCAGAGGGATACAGTAAGCATCAGGTTGCTTCCATCCTCAACATTTCTAAACATTTTTAGCTTTGCCCTTCACCTGGTTGTCTAATAGTTAGACCTGGAGAGGCCTACAAGCCACAGTGTCTTATACCCACTGTGAAATTTGGTGGAGGATTGGAGATGATCTGGGGATGCTTCAGCAAGGCTGGAATCAGGGATATTTGTCTTTGTGAAGGACTCATGAATCAAGACAAGTACAAGGTTATCCTGGAAGAACACCTGCTTCCTTCTGCTCTGATGTTCCCCAACTCTGAGAATAGTTTTTCCAGCAGGACAATGCTCCATGCCACACAGCCAGGCCAATCAAGGTGTGAGGACCACCAGATCAAGACCCTTTCCTGACCAACCCAATCTTCAGACCTGAACCCCATTGAAAACCTCTGGAATTTGATCAAGAGGAAGATGAATGGTCCTAAGCCATCAAACAAAGCCGAGCTACTTGATTTTTTGTGCCAGGAATGGCATAAAGTCACCCTACAGCAATGTGACAGACTGGTATGAGAGCATGAAAGCTGTTATTCAACCAAATATTGATTTCTGAACTCTCCCTAAGTTAAAACATTTTTATTTTGTTGTTGAAAAATGTATACAAAATTGTTTCTTTGCATTATTTGCGGTCTGAAAACAATCCATCTTTTTTGGTTATTTTGTCCAGTATTTATTTTCTATAAATAAATATTCGAAATGACAATATTTTTATTTGGAATTTGGGAGTAATGTTGTCAGTAGTTTATAGAATATAGAATATTTTTTTATTTTTCTCTGACACATACTGAATAGTAAAATGTGGAAAACGGATCATTTTGCAGTAGTCTGTTAAGGGACCATTGGACCTTTTTCAAAAATTAAGGTTTTGAGTGAGGAACAGAAAAAAATCAAGAGACCACTGAAAATTGAACACTTCTGTTCCTCACTCAAAACTTTCCCTTTGAACTTTTTGGAAAGGAAATAAAAAGGCATAATGGTCTCTTAATGTTTTCTGGAACTGTATATATTATTCCAGAAAAATTACATTAAAAAAGAGCATTCAAATTACAGATCAAATAGGGAATCTGGCATTGTTAGGGATGGTAAATGTATTTATATTTATTTAAAATGTATAGTGCTGATGCTTATAGTTTAATTAATTTCTTTATTTTATAAATTGGGAAACTGAATCATTGAAATAAAAAACAACTTATCCTCACGGTAGGCATTCATGAAATTAATCAATTCATGACTATGGTTTGCTATACCATAGGTGACAGACTGTTGGATTGTGACAACTTAAAAATGACTGTGCTGAGGTTGGGTAGCTGGCATATAATTGGTACTATCTCGCATTAGATTTAAAAAACTTATTTTGCGGAAAACATCAGTTTCCCACTTGGGGCATCTACCTATAGCTAAAGAGTTCTATAGCTACTGTAGCCTCTATGCCTACAGATAGTTGGCTAGCTTACTATTAGCATTCAGTCAGTCTACCAGGATTCTGATTAGAAAATCAAGGGGGGGGACTAGGCTAAGCAGAAACTACCATCTCCACAGAGTTTTTTTAGAAAAAGCAGCTATATTGATACATTTATCAATATAGCTGCTTATAGGAACATCAACCAAAACATCCTTGACTTCACATAAGTGGACACAATTTAACAAGCTCAGTATAACATTGAGGATTTGTGAAAATAAAAAAAACATTGCCACATCCATTTTTCAGAACTTTATAGTCATTCAATACAAATTCTGATGTATTACAATGTGTTGTTTACAATTCCATTATGTTGGCAATCAAAAATGTTTTACCTTAATTAATTTGTTAACTCATTAAAAATAAAGTTTAAAAATAGAAAATAAATGAAATTATTAAAGTGGCTACATATGGTATATTTTAATTTGCAAACATACATCAGAATTAATAGTCAAATACGTTTTATGGTATTACTTACCCACCAATGACTGGTTCTGATATTTTTGGGGGGAGGTAGATTAGCCACAAGTGAGCAGACATGATCTGTCTATAAACCATCTATACCAGCATAATTTCAAAAAATATATTTTTTATTCATGCACGCCTATACCCCCACACAACCACCTCACACAGACATATACCAGAAATCAAACAAAAACATATCTGCACTCGATAATAAAGTAAGAAACCATTCGACTTCAACATCAGATTCTACAGTTGATGCTAATGATCATGGCAACGACACAATGGCGGTTCAATCCATGAATTGATGTCTTGTCTCCCTTTGTTGTCAAATTGAAGAGTGGTTTGGTCTTTTTGTCAAATGGCCAATCTTTGTAAATTCCGGGTGTGTCAAAAGTGAGAAACGTTACTCAAAATAGTTTAGGAATAGATGCTACAACAGTGCTGGAAGGGAGCAATCTTTCTTATAAAAGAGCATGAATCATTTAATTCACTTAACATGCACATGAGGCAGAAATCCTATGTTCAGCACCTTTACATTACTGGCCCAAATGTGCTGGCCACTATTCTAGGCATCTAATGATCAATGCTAGGTTAACATGACTGGTTGATCTTGTGTAAAAGTTTCAAACCTAGCCAGGAAGCTACCGGCACCAACTCAAACACACGTCTAGGTGTGCAGGTCAAGCAGCCAGGGCTGGTGCTTCCGTGAAGACTCCAGTCCATGTTCCATTAGGGGTGTTTGCTTCTGACATGCCCCTGGCCTTAGAGCAGCAGATTAAATCACTGCAACTGCGCACTCCGCCTCAATCTTAACTGCTGGCAGCAACCACAAAACCACTTTAGCCTGCATGCTTGTCGTTCAGACACAGTTCAGCAGAACCAATGAGTGTCATTTCTTAATTAGTCAGACAGGAGTCTGTAAATCTGCTTGGATTAAAGTTGGCATAGTGAGTCATGTTAGAGAAAGATGGGCTTCTCTTTCTCCTCCACTCTCTTTCTGAAAGACAATATGACTGAACATACACATTTCTGCTAACACTAACAAAAATGGGATGATTTGGAGCTAATTGCATGCTTAATTCTCTAATCTCATATCACTTTTTCCGGGAGATGTTTCGGGTCTTGATGTATATAGAGCCAATATGTAGTGGAACCATCAAGGTTGTCTCTCATACATGCCGCCAAAGCCCCCCTCCAAGCACATTTCCCCTAAACAGCAGTTTCTGCATCCTAAGTCTATCATCACATGTTGTACCAGAGGAATCAGGCCTCTTTCTTTGAACTCTTCTGCCACAGACACGCAGACAAGCTTGTTATTATAGCCACTTGCGCCTGCGTTTGCTGGGAATCAAGGCCTGTCCCTCTGACACACTTCCTGTTCTTTGAAGAGGCCAACGGAGAGATGGCTCTGCTTGCCCTGTTTTCGAGCCTGGCGCTTTGATGACTTGGTGAGAGGAGGTGGAATTTAAAACCCAAATTCCATCTCACGGATGGATCTGACTCCCATCACTGATGTTTCTGAAATTGTATAGTGGGCTGCTTTCAGCTCCATTACTAATCAGTTGGCTCTGGAACAGTCCAAAAAATATTTTATAATAGTCTTCTTATTCCCATATCCAATTATATACTTTTGGTGTCTCTAATAGCATGCTTGATATGTTATGTACAGAGCAGTCTTGGATTTTGCCGGAAACAACATTTCATCAGTCACATTTCGGGTAAAAGTGGGTTTTAGGTTATAGGCACAGAAGAGGAGTTGAGATGGCAAGCTTTGAGATGAATATCTGCCTGGCTATCACTCTATTTACTGTTCAACTTGGTGGTCAAGCCCAGCTCATTTCAACATCAGACATTGAGCCTTTTGGAGTTTTCTGGGAAATGTCCTTGCAACTCCCTGATGAGCACACTGAAGGCCTCATCAGAGAGGAGGAGTGGAGGGAAAATATAAAAGAAAGGCACAAGCACCTAGCAGAGCAGCTGCCAGGCGCTTAGAGCACAGACATGTGACTGTTGCCTTTTTGTTGCAGGACAAAACAGGGTGGATGTTGTAAAGGGCAAAAGACAATCGTGATTGAAGTACAGTGTTTGTTCCTGGAGTGGTTATGACTCAGCTCATTGTAGTGGGCTCAGCGTGTGATGTGTCAGGCAAAGAGTCTGCAGGGATGGAGTTCCGGCCTGTCTGTGTGCAGTTACATATGGAGAATGGGGAAGGCTGTCTGTAGTCAGCAAGTCTTGGACACATTTTTGAATAGATATCAGTAGGAAAGAATACTAGATGTAGAACAAATATTACAAAAGAATTGTTGAACTCAAATGCACATGTACTGTTCTTAAGAAAAATAAATCTGTGGACTGTATTATATATTTTTTTATAATACTGTGAATATCAAATGTCAAATTTTGTCACACAAGCAATTGATAGAGATGTATGGGTTTTTAAGTTAAATCGGAAATTATTCATCAACTTACTGCAGCCTTTACCATTCAAATTAAAGTGGTAATTGCTAAAAAACAAACAAAAGGAAATTGCCACCATTTAAATAAATTGCTAATACTATAAATGTATAATTTCCATTAAAGGTTGCATGCATTGTAAACTCACTATTAAAGAAAAATAATGCCTGTGATCTCTAGTCCAGGTAAAAGCAGAGACCTTTTCAAACAAATCAAGGCAACCTTTAAGAGAGAGACAGAGAGATAGGTGAGACAGAGACTTGATAACTAGGAGTGGAAGAATACAGGTGGACAGCCATCAGTTGGTGTGCAATGAAGCATTACAGTGGACAGACAGTACATCACACTGTCCACGTGAACAAGAGACAGAAATACCCTATATAGGCCTAACAGTACAAATCAGCCAGTAGCTTTATGGTCCCATTTCTAAACATCCTAATCAGCTATGAGCTGGACTATACCAGGGATGTCAGTGACATACACATGTAAGCAAGCGTCAACATCTTCCTCTCCATCCATATCTCTCTCTCTCTCTCTCTCTCTCGCAAAATATTTAGCCAAAGACTGTAATAAGTTGCATTGTTTCATACATTTATAACACATTATATGAAGCAAAGGACTAACAGAACTATCTTTCACATGTTGCTTGTGTCTAGATAGGCTTGTCTATTACATGAACAAATGCATCAGGGAAATTGAGACAGCAGTGGACAAAAACATAATATAATATGCTTATAGGTACAATTTGGATTCAGTAATGAATAAACTACACATATAAGTATAGTAACAAAGCCATAGTGTAGTACTTAGAAATATTTATGAAAGGAAAGAAAACCACATCAAACTGAAGATGTGATTGTAACTGTTGCCTAGTTTGTAGATTTATTTTACATTGATGGTAGCTACTTAGGTATAATCAGACTTGCATTTTGTAAAATAATATTTATTGCAGAGAAAATCACATGACACACATCTCATTTCATAAGTTATATATGCAAAATGTTAGATATAACATTTACTAGCAAGCCAGTATTGCTAGCAAGACATTGTTAGCACATAAAATCTGCGAAATTAAGACTCCAGGTCCATTCTTCAGACCGTGGTCTAGAATTGCCAGAGGAAAATGGAATTTTGCACATTAGGTGACCTTATTCACTATTTTGTTCCACCAGGCATTTGCACGGTATGCCAGATTACCAGTCCAGGCCTGTTCAAAAGATACATGTATAAGACCCCTGTTTGCCAAAGGTTGTGTTTGAGTTACAGGTTATTGAAATGGTGTATTTCATAATATAATGGCATATTTCATCATTTAATAACATATTTCAACATTTTATTGTGTTTTCATTGTGTATTTTCATGATCACAAGGGATATGTCAATCACTGCAAGTGGGTGGTTTTGATTGATCAGCCAGCGAGCAAATGTATAAACAGTATTGTCGACCTGGTAACACCTGTTCGAAACTGCGTTGAGACAGTCAGGTTTATTTCAGTGCATGATCAATATACAGTTATGAATAGTGACATTCCTATTAGCCAATGGGAATGCTCTTGGAATACATAATGACATTAAACAGTATGGTGGGAACCATCTGGATCAGTCTGTGTCTTTCGCTCCAGCTTGTGTTAGCACTATACGTCAGTGTAGCGAATATCAAGCATACTAAAGCACAGGATGTATGTTTTTTTATTATTATTCTCCACGATATGCAACGCCAATTTGCTTCCTTCACAAGTCACACTGCCAAAACATGTGCGCTATATGTTTCCAAAACAATTGCAATACTCTGTTTGGCAAGTAGCAACCCTGCGAAATTGAACCAAAGCATGCACTATGAAAACGCCAGCTCTCTTAGCATTCGTTCCTTAGCCCGATTGCAGCAGAATTAATGTCAGCTCACAAACAAGCAGAATTCTTTGATTTATCTTTTGGAATACGGTCAAAAGATCTGAGGCCATTTCAAAAGACCCGGGACTCAATAGCCCCGGAAGCCCAGGCCTAACGACCGCACTGTCAGTGACAACCTGCATTCTTGTTTGTTTGAGCATTTATTTCTATTGCCTAAAACCAGGATATGTACATAATAATAGTGATTCTGCCAGAACTTTGTTCATACAATCTTGATGAATAAGTATAACTCAGTATAAGCAGCCAGGTGCCTAGTAGTTAACATTAGGTGTGTAGCTACATTGTTGTAGCTACTACTGAAATATAACTTTACTGTACATTTAGGTAGGTACTTAGCTATTTACCTTATCAGTCTGATCCACTGGCACTTCTTAGCTTTGTTGTTGGGAACTGCACCGCTGTTTGTTGCATAGGGGTCCGTGTAGCCCTGTCCGCTGACGAAAGCGCCTACAATGGGCATGTGTGCATCAGAACTGAACCAAGGGGCAATGGAAGAAGGTGGCCTGGTCTGATGTATCACATCTTTTACATCACATGGATTGCCAGGTGCGTGTGCGTCACTTAGTGCTGGGGAGCACATGGTACCAGGATGCACTATAGGAAAAAGGCAAGCCAGCAGATAGATCGCATTGGTAGCGCAAATATTGGACAACAAAAATCTAAAACGTTCACATTCCTGTCAGGCACTGCTGAGGCTATAAGAGGCTGCAGGAATATGCAACTTTATAAAGACTGATTTTTTTATAGTGGATTGTTTACAGAGCAAAGCATACACAATGATGGAAAAAGACAAGTCATTCGCAGAAAACTGGATCTATGAAAAGTAGGTGCCAGAACAAACTGAGGAAAATCTGAGAGGTGCTGGGTCCTATACCAGCAGAATCCAACTCAAATTAACCAATGCTAGTTACCAAACAAAGTTATGCTTGCTATTAGCTTCCCAATGTCAGTATTTGCAGGTCAGATCTATGTGCACACTCTATGAGGAGAAAGGCCATGTGACTTGTATTTAGTTGGTGACTGGACACTACAGAACGCAATGTTTGATGGGATAAGTAGTTAATTTTTCCATTTACTTTCAAAAAGTGTACCCTTCACTTTTTTCCAATATATCTACATTTTAGAGGAGTGATTTCTGAGCTTTGTAGGTGATTGTTGACTTGATAGCTTTGCGGACTGATTGATCATTGCAAAAGTCCATAACCAGTAGTTTTTTTAAACGTCTCTGGTTAAATGAATGGGTCATGTGACCCATGGAACTACGATGGCAAAATGTGAGTGGTTCCAATTTGCAAGTCTAATAGCTTTGAGATACAGCATTAAATATTTAAATAATGTCATTAAATGTTTAAATATGTCATTAATTGTTGAAATATACCATTAAATGATGAAACACTCCATTTAATGATGAAACACACCATGAAATTATGAAATATGTCACAATATTATGAAAAAGGCCATGATTTTATGAAATTCATGTTATGAAGATAAGTAAGATGATGTAAGGATGCCCCCAGGACGTCTCCCTAGGGAGGTGTTCCAGGGACGTCCAGCTGGGAGGAGACCTTGGTGTAGGCCCAGGACTAGGTGGGGAGATCATATTTCCACACTTGCCTGGGAACGCCTCGGGATCCCCCAGTCAGAGCTGGTAAAGTGGCTCTGGTAAGGGAAGTTTGGGGTCCCCTGCTGGAGCTGCTGCCCCCACGACCCGACAATGGATAAGCAGATGAAGATGAGATATTATGTTATGATGAAAATAAAGATTGGGAAATACAAAGTATTATTATGAAGTATGGTACCACTAAAAAGGAGCATTATAAAAGCACATCCTATTAAAGTGCCACTTAAAATAATGTTTTCATTTAATTAATTATTTATATATTTAATCATTGAACACTGACTCCTTGAGTCCTCTATATTAACTGTGCATCTTGATTATATGTATTTATGTGTTTTTGTGATAAATGTAGAGTAACTCTAAAGCTCAACAGAATCTGACCCAGTCAATTATCTTCAAGAAGATACTCGGTTTCCTATTAACATCCAGGTTCTGCTTTGGAAAATTAGCAAGGTAGTTTTCGCCTTGCTGTGTTGCTAATCTATCCAAACATACGGCTAGCTTGTGAAAGCATTATCAGAGATGCATTGAAAACATTGAATTGGCAAACCTCTCTGTCATTATGTCTATGTTTGTCCGGAATAGAATGAATGGCAAACACAATATTACAAATGTGTCCATGAGAAGTATATTTGTATTGTTTCCTTGGTTGTGTCTTTTGATCCAGCTGCTTGTTTGATGCAGATTTACTTGCTTCCCCCTGCTTTATTATAAAGTCTTTACCAATCCATAGAGTCCATAGCTCGCGCCAATGCAGGTAAAAATCTCAGGACAGGTGAGGGGCAGTAAGTTCACTACAGGCAGTCAGAGAATGGACAGCAACAGAATGATATATACAAATGATAGCACCATTGTGAAAGATGTTCCTTGAGTTTTGAATGTTTACAAGCAACAGATCATACTGTTTAGACAGACACAGTGATAAAATATCTTGACAACAGCAGATTCTTCATTGTTTAGCATGTTTAATATCAGCCTGGCTAAATGTTGTGAGACATAATGTTGGACAATCCTCAGGAAATGGTTGTAGTGGGGTATCTGTTCAACATTTATTTGCTACCGTTAACCCAAATCATAATTATGCAGATGACACCCAAATTGATATAGCTCTCTCACATTGTGACTAATGTCCCATAGACTCAACCAGCCAGTCCCTTGAATAAATCAATGATCGGATGTGCCAGGACATTCTTCAACTAAATAAAGGTAAAAGTGAAACAATTGTCTTTGATGCAGAAGACAAAAGAGTGACAGTTAGAGATTACCATGACACATTGGCCCTTATGACTAAAAGCCAAGTTTGAAATCTTGGGGTAATTATAGATTCTGAATAACAACAAAAAACAGTTGAAAATCTAAAAAAGCCAGCAGAAAATTGCAGCTCATTCAGAATCCAGATACTTGACTTTTAAAAATAAATAAATAAGAAAGGTGAACACAATACACGAGTTCTTAGGTCTCAGCACTGGCTTCCTGTATCTCACAGAATTGGATTGGAGATATTGCTACTCGTCTATAAACACTCAATGTTTCTCAGACCTAGTGTCAGTATCCACCCTCTAGACCCCTCAAGACATCGAGTCTGGTCTGCTAACCATTCTAAAAGTTGTTGAAGCACCATTTAGTCATTATGCCGGGCAGAGTTGGAGCAAAATGCCAGAAAATCTTAGACTTCCTCCAACATTGACCAGTTAAAAAATGTATATATTCTACTGGCTTTTACTAAACATTAAATGCAATGTTTCATTGCATTCAGATGGGCGGGTTTCTTTTTATGCTTTGTCTTTTATGCTAAATATATTTAAATTATGCCTGATGTATTTCTTCTTCTTTTTTGCCTAATAATGCAAACCACTTGAAATAGCAACTGTGTATGAAATGTGCTATACAAATATACTTCCCAGTGAACCCATTAACAAGTACAGTGGACTTGTTCATTGTGGGCTGGTCAACGAAGGTGCCTCTATAAGATATCAGGGATCAGTGTTGGTAGTCAGCACTGGCACGGGGGATGCTTGAGAGAAGAATCATTGGTATTTTCACGTGGCATATAGGAAAAGAAAAAACAGGTAGATAACAGCAAAACAAGGATAGAAAAAACAACAGCTCAGCTGGGTGCATGCAGATAATTTGCTGATTCTGTAAGTGCTGATCCAGAAGTCAAAACAAACCACAGTGAATGAAGAAGGATGAAGACTGAGATCAGCTCTTCATACACTTTTGTAAATGGATATAACATCAAATCAGCCACAAATGAAAAATGGTAGACGAGTGCTACCGAAAGTCATTGGTCATTTCCAAGTTACATAGTTTAAGTTTCAAGTTTATGCTCAAGTGAGGAAAATAAGCACTGAATAGAGTAGGGAATCATGTTTCATCTAAATACATTTTTTCTGCAATATACAGTAACAGACCAGATACATTATATGCTTGGCATTGCATAACCATCAGTGTCCCATCTACATGACATTAAACTGCTTCACACAGTGTGTTGAAAGGGGAGAATAGTAGGTGAAGAACGTTATTTTATAATAATGGGTAAGTGAAAAAAAATGTTTCACAATTTTGAAGTGGCTCCTTCATTGTAATTTCTGATACACCTGATAAACAGCTGAGGGGATTTGGGGTTTGTGAGAGAAAGACTATTGCTACTATGAATTAATAGGCAATAACTGTGATATGTCTGTATTTGTACTATAACACACAATGCAGAGAATGACCGTTCTCACAATTAGGTAACTAGCCACAATTCAATACACAGGTATATATACTCTGATTAATGATTTACTCAATCATCAACACATCATTATCAAATGTCTTCAGGTTTACTCATATAAAAATAGACTGAGGTTGCTGGCTATAATGTTAGGCTACAGTATACTTGGCTTGTAATACTAGCAAGCCCTGGGCTTAATCAATCACAAAAGTGTACAACACTGCCTACATTAGAAGAGAGGTTACATTGCTCCCTACCAATCTGAAAGCAATCTGAAAACAGCAGAACAGCTCACTCATCTTTTCATTTGCCCTCCTACTCCATGTGGTTTAGGCCTGTTCATTTTTAAGTATTTTCTTAGTTTTTTAATATATTCCAGTAAACATGAATATGGCTATATAGCTATATGTGAATAGCTATGTATGGCTAAAAGAGCATCTAATATAATTTATCTCTTTGTCCAATTCTCATAATTTCCTTTTGTTAAAGGGGCATTTCACCCTGGGGGAGGTTTGTATCATGTCAGTGAGATTATTTTCACACATAATTAATTGGCCTGAAGCTGCGCAGGAATGGGATTTGCATGCTAAACAACACAATCTATTATGTCAGAATGTGCATTGAAGGATGAGTGAGATCTAAAAAATGTATGTAGCCATGTTTTCTTTCATTTTGCAAAGCCTCCATGTTATACCGAATGCACTACAATTTGTCCACGTGTATGTAGTTGCAGTTGTATTTATTGATAGAGTGATGGCTGTTTTTCAGGGATTTTCCTATGAGCAGATATCTTCATAAATGCACAAGTTAACTGCATTTTTCCTCTTTCTAAAAGACTTCAACTCTGGTCAGGTGGTACTTCCTACTTGAACCAGGCCCTTCCCCAACCCTCAACAGTTTTTCTTAACAGAAATGCAATTGCCCTTTAGCCCATGTTTGACCTATGCTTGTCAAAGCATTGTGCTTCCTGGCTGGTGTTCAGCCAATCTACACCCGACATTTAAGGTCACTCAGAAATAATATTACACCTAATTAACCTAATAACTGTAACTAAACAATATTACATTTCAAAATGTAGAAGCTGTTACATCAAAATTGAATGCAATGGGGCATTTAAGCATATAGTTTCTGATAAAAACAGCAATAATGGACTATTTTTCAGTTCAAAGTTATAAATGTACAACTTATCATTCTTTTGTGACTAAACCAACTTTAGCTAAACTACTATCATTAGCACACTGCAGATGTTTCTGACTCCAATAAAATAGCTAGCCAGGTACCTACACGTGTACATGGCCCAAGTTAGTTAACATTATTTAGCATTGACAAAAACAGTATAGTACATGAATAGATTCATTTTCAGTAAATGAAAAGGTTATAGTCTAAACAACCATATGTTATAGGCTAAACACTAAGCTTAACAAGCCCAGAAACAATAGAGAATGACTAAAATTGTGTTAACATAAGATAAGATTCTCTCAACAGTCAAGAATTATCTTATAATAAATAGCATAATATAACATGGAATTATCCACAGCCACAATTGAATATTCTCTAGTCCAAATGTTAACTATAATAACAATTATAATAATAATGCATTCAATTTATATAGTGCTCTTCAAGGACCCAAAGACGTTTGAATATACTTGTGACTAAATCAACTTACAAACTTACCTATCGTTATTAGCGTAGTGTAAGAGGAGACTTTCGGTAATGTAGCTAGTATGCTACAGTAGTTAAGTAGATTGCGCAAGTTAGCTTGAATTATTTTGTATTGATAAAAAGTCTAGTAAATATTTCAATTACATTGCTTACAATTATAGTTAATAATTAGATAACATGTTGGGTAAATACAATTCCAGCTAGAATGCGAGTGGTGGCATTGACTAGCTTCATAACAAGTTTGAGCATTAGCATTATTGTGAATAAGAGTATTCACCTTATTCATCTTATTTTAGCAGATTATTTTTTGTAATACTTCAAGGTTATGCACTTCCAGCCAAAAGTTTGTTGCTTGGCTGCAGATGTGAGGGTAGTGTGGGCAAGGCAACCTTGATGGTTTCTCAGATTTTAGTTCTCAGTTTGAGGCTTGCTTCTCAGAAACCTCTGAACTTGACTCTAACGGCATATGGTTCTACTAGGCCAACTATTCAGTTATGCTAAGCCCTCCACGTGGCCTGTGTTTGAGGATATCTAGATTTTCTACCCCCTCCCACATGGCTGTCACCACCCTGAGAACACACACAAGGTTACACTTTATGTCAGCTATGTATAACTTTAGTAATTTCACAAAATAAATGTTAGCCAAATTATAACAATAGTTTGGGTCAAACCATAATTTCATTTTAGCCCAATTACAAGACTGATTTTAGACAGATTTCATATGTTTAATCAGACATCAATTATCATCTCAATAAAGATTCAGAAAGGGTTATTCATATATGTAGGATAACGAAGCCTACTTAATACTCTGGCCAGCTTCCATGGAGGAGAGGGAAAATGTAGTGAAGATCCAGTTAGTGACACCCACTGTTAAGTTTGACAGTTTTCGTATTGTTTGCTTACATTATTCAATTTCAAAACCTATACATTTATCTGGTCTTCTTAGAAGTTTAAGCCTGTTTAAGCTATTTACAATCATCATACACCAAGTTTCAATTGAAAACCCTGTTTACAAAAAAGTGAGGATGCTGTGTAAAATCGGAAAAAAAGAATGCTATGATGTGCAAATCATATATTTAACAGAAAATGGTACATTGACAACATATTACTATTTGTGCATATTGCTATTTGAGCTTTGTACTATTTAAATGTAGGGATATATGCACATCATTGTGTTCTGTTTTTATTTGCATTTTATGCAGCAACCCAACTTTTTGGAGGGTTGTTCTTTACATACATGGTTGTTCTTTACATACATGTCATCAAGACTTCTCATTAATTAAGATAAAGGAAATGTACAGATCATGGTCCTGGCTTTAACTAACATAAACAGGGATGATAAGCCTGCAGCTGTTCTCCTTCCTATAATGTATTTTGACTACCTTGTCTTGTAAAAATTAAACATATGGCCTCAGCAAGATTTTACACATTCAGGATGAAATGTCAGCAAATCTGGGTTATTGACCAAAGCCACTAAAACAGCAGGGTTTCTTTGATCATAATGATTTATTAGCCAGCTTACTAACTTCATGCTATACATCTCTGTCCTTGATTTTACTTTCTACTGGTCAGACGTCAATGTCCTACATCTGTTGTTGTTTTCTTCAAAAGTTTATTTTACCTAAACATTCTAAAACAAATTCCTTTTATTCGTAATTAGATATATTTGTGATGTTAATGTAATATACTGTAGCTTGAAAGAAATAATAACAAGCTAAATGACCACTAGCTAGCTTAGTTTGTTGACAGTGAAGCATGTTCCCAAAACTACCTCATGCATGCAGCACTGAGAGAAATTATAAATGATTGCGCATGAACATAATGTTGTTTATGCAGTGACTACAGACATGTATCATGATAACGAGATCTTTGATGTTAGTAGCATGACATATGTATTTTTGGAGCCTCAGCTAGTGTTTTTTGAATCTCCTGGCAGCTTTTGAACAGAGCCCAGGAATGCACAAAACAATCAGGTAAGTTACTCAAAAACAATTGATTTCAAAAGAAGACTCTTTACACATAATTTTTTATGGAATGTAGATGAACATTACAGCTTCAGACTCTCAGACAATCTTAATTTGCTGCTGATCGATTGCTTTATTTTATTGGCTTGTAGAGTAAAAGAGGAATAACTCCGGTGTCCCACTTTAAAAACATATTTATCAGATAAAGGTGTAATGTAAAAAGCTTTAAGCCGAATAAACTCTTTCTTTTAAATGTATCTACATTATAAAAGAAAGTAGTGGTGTAATTATAAGATGTAAAATTGATGTAATCTTATGCTCTCTGCCGCAGACCTTCGCAGTTACAAATGATTGAGATAATTTTTTTGTCTCTGACACAAAACCTTGTCCTGTTTAGGTCTGCTATAATCAATACTTTCTGCTTCTTTTTCACTATCTTCTGCACCCGGCACTGGCTCTGGCTCCTTGAAGCCGTGGGGGTGTAGCCCCATCCAGAACGAGGACACAATTAGTGTATTCAGCCGAAAACAGTGGGGATCCCTCTTTGATGTGGGGATCAAATGAAGGAGCTGTGTGTTTTTGTCCAAAATGACAGGCTTGCCAGGTTTACTAATGGGTAGCTAATAGAAAGAGAGGTTTATGATGCTCATTAATTACATGGTCTGTCATGTGCTGGAAGGGAAGAAAAGCAGAGATAGGAAGAGAAGAAAGAAAGGGAGTGGAACACAACAGAGGAAGGGGAAAAGGAAGAGAGTCAGGAGGGGTGGGAGGTGAGAGAGAGCAAGAGAGTCTGAATGTACTAGATTATGAAAAAGAAAATAGGGAATGGTGTGTAAAAAGCGTTAGGGGAGAATGGGGAATAGAGGTAGAGAAACAGTCAGAACTGGTGGGACAGAGTTGTGAAATGTTCTTGGGGTGAACGGGTGCTGGGGCAAAACTGTAAGAGAGAATGAAAGAGTAAAAGCAAATGGAAGAAAGATCGGAATATAAAGAGAGACAATTTAGAAGAAGAAAGCTAACAGGAGAAAGAAAGGGAGAGGCGTAAAAAGAGAAGAGATAAAATAATCCTTTCCTGAGATAAGAGAAGCCACCAAGACAGAAGCTTCAAAGAACGGAGAGACGCTCTTGTGGGAGCGTGCCGTATACCTTTTCCACATCTTCAGAGGGAAATTCAGTCCCTGATCCAAACACGCCCTGGCTCTCAGCACCCACGACTCTGCAGGCGTCCGAGGCCCGGCACCTCCTGGGGTGGCTCGCACACTTCCAAAGCAATGCTTCTCTTTGAACTGCCTTGGCCCCACGTTGAGCAGCGATGGTGATCTGCACATAAGGTGCAAATGTGAATGGTTAATGAGAAGCACCAAAAAACATCAGAGCAGAGCTCTGCCACTCCTGTTAGTCAAGGGAAGAAAAATACAGTAATCTCTCCCATATCACCTTGAACCAGCACCAGCTAATCTCACACAAACCCTTTCCCTGGTTTGTCATTTTCAGCTAGGCTGTTAACAGTAACTGATGTTGTACTAATGGCATCTTACTCTATACATGACTGTGAAGTGTGAGTTGTGATAGATATGTGCAATGTAGCTACTCCCTGTTATTGGAGTACATTCCCGCATGGGTAAATATGGACTGTGTTGCCAGATTTATAATTTTTTTTCACAAATGCCTGAGCCAAAATCTGCCTATTAATATTCACTGAAATGTATCCCAATTTTTGTATGCATTATGAGCCTGTCAAGTAATAATGACTGAGCCTGGGCCTTTCGGTGACCTGTGAGTGACCAGGCTTCTTTTTCTCCCTGGTGGCTTGCCCACCGACTGGGCTACTTACTCCACCATCCACAGACTGGTTGGTTTATTTAGCTAAGCCCTAAGCCTCCCACACATAGAGGCCAGGATGGCCATGGAATTCATTATCCCAGGCCTTGGAAACGGCCTCCCTGTGTTTTGAATAGTATCAGCATGCTTTGAAAGTGTATTCTCACTCTCTGGCCCAGGGTTTGACATGATTTAGAGGGGTGGGCCTACAGGCTCTGGTTGCAGAGAGACTTCCTCTCCATGGAACCTTGAGCTTATGACCTTTCACACACAGACATAGGGAAAGTCAGGAGAAAGGGTGTTTTTTCCTTACACAATTAGCGGAGGGAGAAGGTGAGCAGGACCATTAGAAAGAATAAAGCTGCATATAGAGTAGATTCTGTTTGCTTCTAGCAGAACTTTGCTAGGTGTCAGTTAACTGTGTTCACTTGAAAACATTTAAGAACTGCCAATACTACAGATTCTTGTCCCTCTTGAGAAACTGTAGCAACATTTTAGCCAGCAACAACCTTCCTCAAAGAAACCCTTTTCAAGTATTTAAATATAGAATAAAACATTTTATCACTATATCTTTATTATCCATTCATTATTTTGTTTTTTTGACAATAGTTCTGGAGAAGAAAGCCGTATTAATTAAAGCAAAGATTACATAATTTTTTATTAAATCTCAACTA
Organism: Esox niger; assembly: GCA_016801105.1. Classification (NCBI taxonomy): domain Eukaryota; kingdom Metazoa; phylum Chordata; class Actinopteri; order Esociformes; family Esocidae; genus Esox; species Esox niger. Next base: position 80,386 of record JACXGJ010000591.1, read on the forward strand.
TTTTCTTTTTTCCACAACACCTACCAGTTTGATGCTACAACATTGATGAAGACGAATACATTTGTGGATTTTTTGCCCACGTTTGTAAACGTGGGGCTGTTGAGGGTACTATGTCATTTATTTGTTGACATGTACCCCAACTCATTAGCACCTTGCTTTTTATTTTATGACTAACTGAGGTATGAGAGTGATTGTACTCATGTAGGTTCTGTTGGCTCTGTCACTAGCCAAGTTCACCAGTAAAGTTGTTAAACAAATGATTTGTAATTGTTGTTGTGTTAATTCACTGCCCGGGGCGTGGTTTATGTATTAGTGTATTTACAAATCCTACTTTCTTCAAGCAGCTAGAAGTTACATTTTGTTAAGTGGCCGGGTTGTTGCCTGCAACTAAGCTTATTACCCAAACAAAGACTGTTTGGCCGAAGATGTTCTGTGGAGTAATTCAGGGAGGCAATACATTTGTATTTTATTACTCCTCTGTTTTTTGTGCTGTGCTCTGTGAAATGTTTGTATCCATCTCTGTCCGCCTGTCTCCTTGTAGTTTTTACAGACACAAGCCACAATCCTTCTAATCTTGTGTTCCCAACCCAGACAACTGATGCGGACTATCTGCTTTCTGTATTTGGACTCATTACTGCTTGGCCAAGCTCATCCTGGCCTATGCTGCCCTCCAGGCTCTTGGCTTTCTGGCCTTGACAGAAACATGGATTACCTAAGAAAAATATACCACTCCAGCTGCTCTGTCTTCTGTTTTCCCATAGTGCAAGAGCATCTGGTTGCTGTGGTTGTGACAAAATTTAGATTTTCACTCCTACGTTTTGCTCATCTACCAATTTCCTCTTTTAAATCCCATGCTGTCAATGTGACCAGTCCATTCAAGCTTAGCAAATTTGTCATTTACAATCCGTCAGGTGCTCTTAGTGATTTGCCCAATAAGCCTGGCATGCTGATTAGTTCATTCCCAGATGATGGCTCATCACTCTTATTATCGGGTGACTTCAGCCTTCCAAAGTCTGCCTTTGATAGATTTCTCAACACTTTTTTTACTCTCCATTCCTTACCTATTTTGACCTCACCCTGTCCCAGTCAACCCTTACTCACAAAGCAGGCAATGTACCTGATCTATTTTTTACTAGATGCTGTCTGTCGGACAACTTCTTGGTCTCCTTGGCTCGTTCTCTCTCCTCCCTACACATCCAGACCACATCCATGTCTGCGCTGCAACGTTCTTCTCCCAAACCTCCATCTTATTGTCCATCCAATCTCCTGACTTCTCCCTTCTGTCTCCTGAGTCTACCTCTTCCACCCTAGTCTCCTTACTTTCCACATACTATGACTCCAACTACCCTTTTCCTTCGGGCTGTCTCGGCTCTCCCCTCCCACTGTGCGGCTATATTTCTCACTGCAAGCTTACAGACGTGGGCTTCAGGCGGTTGAGCAAAACTGTAGGAAAACAATACTTCAGAATGACCCAGGATCCTTCCAATCGCTGCTCGCTAACATCTCTTGCTCACGATTTGCTTTTTAAGATATTTTTTATCTCTCAAATGTCTTCTCTGTCTACAAAATACCTTGTCAATCACTTTCAAAAGATGGTTGATGATAAACACTGGTCACTCAAACACTGAAACTTTGGTCTCTCAAACGTTAACCATGTTTTCCCCATTCTTACCAGATGTTGTCTTGCAGCTAGTGATGGCTGGCAATCTGACATCAAGCCTTTTTAATCCTATCCCTTCATACATTCAGTAGACCATCTCTGGAGACCTTTTCCCGTTCCTTACCTCTCTCATGAACTCATCCCTAATCACTGGCTGTGTCTCAACAAACTTCAAGTAAGTTGTTGTTCCCCGCTTAAAAAAGCATCACTTGGCCCTCTCCTCTGTTCTCATCCTATTCAATGTAGCTGTAGCTTATGATGCTGTAAATCATTACATCCTACATTTCAACCGCTCAGATTTCTGCGTCTCAGCCTAGCAAGCAAGTTTATTTATATAGCCCAATTCATACATCGAAGCAATTCAATGTGCATCACAAAGAAAAAGAAAATATATAAAACACATATATAAAAATCATCAAAACAACATCATAATAATAAAAAAATGCACCCTTGTAATGCATCTTACTTGGTAGGCTGCTCTTACCGGCTGATGTGGAGAGGTTCGGTGTCTATCTGTTGTTTTCGGACGAGGGCATGACTTCCCGTGTCTCAGTCCCTAGTTGGTACTCTGCAATAATTTCGGTGCCAGGGGACAAGGGTCCATCTGCACATTTTCTCCAATGTTGCAAACTAGCAGATGAAACTTCAAACAATCTGGACAACAGTTCGGAAACACACTAACCAGTCTTCAACGAGTATGTGGAAAGAAGTTTCGTGAAATGTAACATCCAATATATATCTTCGCACTAGGAACTTGCACTATAGAAACTTTTTCTTAATTCATTAGTTATCAGACATACAAGGCATGATGAGATTTTGAGGTATTGCCTTGCGAGAGAAGTTGGTGACTTACGGTGAAGCAATGTTCAACACTGGTTGGTTGACCCCTATAACCAGAGCATAGATGTCCATGCTGAACTGTCAACATTATCACTACCCCTTGCCAAAACATTTGTAAAGCCCACTACACCAACATAGAGCTGACCTGAACTTTTTAAAATGGGTCTGTCCCTACTGCAGAAACATGCATACTTAGACCCTTCTTCAAAAATGTACTGTTTTGCCTCACAAGATGTATTCTAAGTGCTCCCAGCGGAAAAGGGCATGTCTCAGGAAGCTTTATAAAACACAGACCTCAGACTGTTGCTTGTGGTTGCTTAGCAAAAGAACAAGCAATGAGGTATTTCAGATTAACAACAATAATATACATGCTAATTTAGTATAGGCAGATTTTTATCTCCATAAAAAAAATTATGACAGGATGTTACAATTAATTAATATTAATAAGACAGATTTTATTCCTTTCACTACACACTGTAACTTTCACAATGCCTTTACAGTATGTTTAATATGAATGGATGAATAAATTGATGACTCAGTATACTTTATGTAAATTAAACATTAGAGAGACACGCATAGCTTCATCCATGTGACAGGCCTGTAGAGCTCAGTCCTGAATGTCATGGTTTTTTACCGCAGTCCTAAAATATGTCAATATTTTCATTGGTTACACTTTATTTTGTGAGTCCCAATTTCCATCTGTAGATGTTCTATAGATAGTAATACCATCAACAAACTTTCAACAAACATTTAACAAACTGCCAATTGATGAACAACAGCTTGCTCAGTTTAGGGTTTAGGTTTAGAATAAGGCTTAAGGTTAGTGATAGAAGAAAGGTTAGGGTGAGTAGATAGGTAAAAGTCTGATAAATCTGTAGAGCATTTTTGGGACTCTCAAAATAATGTGTTACCTTTTCATTTCCCACATTTGAATATTTTGTATCATTGAAGTAGCCTAGCTTAATCAGTCCTGCCCCTGCGTTGTTATTTTGGGTTTGCCTATGCTGGGCATTAAAAGGGCTAGGTCATTTTGGGTTGGTGTGGGTGGTATCTACTCTGTTGTAGAAAGAGTGTCCCTCGGATGACTAAAATGAGTGGGTTATCCAGTGATCCGTTACATTAGATGCTTTTTAAACACTGTGTTTACTGACCCCTGAAGCAGGGTCAATCCATGATGCCCTTATGTCCAGCAAGCATGGCTCCACACTGCCCTAAACAACTCCAGCCTCTTCACTCCTGTGAGCCGGGCAGTTGGGTCCACACAATAAGACGATTCATCTCCCTAATGAAGCTGTGTGTGAAGCCTCAGAGAATGAAAAGGGTGGGGGGGGCCAGAGGGCCAAGTGATTGGTGGACTGACTGGCAGTCCTGGCCCCTCAGTTGTGCTCTGTCCCCTTTGTCCGGGCCTTAAAGTTGGAGGGGGTCTGGTCAGTGAGACCAGTGATGCGATCTCACTGAACACCAGCTAAGCATTTGGTTGTGCACTTATGAAAATGTTATTTGCTGCAGAGTAGGGAGCACAATCCTTCATCTTCATACTGCTGACGTACAGATGATGGACAAGTTCTGTTCTAGACAGTGCAAAGTGAAGGGAGGAGGGGAGGGGTGCCAAAATAAAGACAGAAATCGAGTGAAAGAGGGAGAAGGGAGGGAAACAGAGAGGGCAGAATACAGGGTAAAGGGGGAGGAGGGATAAACAGAGGAAGGAGGGGCTGAGACAGGGAAAACGGTTCATTCTGATCAATGTTAGTTTTTTCCACTGCTGTTCAAAATGCTCTCTCTAGACTCTAAATTGTTCTGAAATTGCTTTCCAATTGAACACACATTTCTATACATGGAGATTGACCATCTTAAAAGACAGTAGGAATCTACAAGGATATTCAAATGGAGATCCTTTGGAGGTCAATCTGGTTTTTGCTTAAGCAGTAACTGTGTCCAGCATGTAGAGGCTCAAGAGAAGCAGATGTGGTCGAGGCCGTATATGAGTCCCCTAACCCCACATGTTGGGGTACATTTGTGTTGCCTTTCCACTGATGCCAAACACTGGTGTTTACCCTTAAGACCAGATTTGTTTCTGTTTCCACTGACACGGGCCAGGGCCAGTCAGCAACTAAGCCATGGCCAAGTAGCCCGGCTCTCACTTGGTGCCAAGCCCCAGACTTTAGGATTTAGGACGGGGTTTGCGGATTGATGCGTTACGTGGTATGAAAATGCGGCATGTTGTTCTATATGAATGGCGATGGGTATCATTTGCTTTAGGCTTCTAGTAATGGTTTTCATCCGATCTAACAAACAGATCCCTAATAAAATAAAGAAAAAGAAGCAACAGTACAAGGAAGCAAAGACTGATAGTTGGAGGACCGAAGGTGATATGATGCCATGGATTTAATAGAAAAACGGCGCATTGAGTCGTAGCCCGCAGAACCTAAAAAGCAAAACTACACCTCAGAATTCTCCCAAATCCTTATCTTAAAGGTAGATTGTTTTGACAAAATACTTAATAAACTGCTTATTGGGGTTAGGAGTGTAATTGGAGGAGCCAGCGGCAGGAGTTTGAGGAAGAAATTTGTTTTATTACTTAAGTTCAAACGCCATATTGTAAACAAACTGAGCCTGGCGATATTGTTTACTTTACTACCAGAAAAATATCACCTTTTATTTTTCGTAACCGGAAAACCAAATCACATGGATAGTTTAATCCTCCCTCCCCATGTTAGCCCCTCAGGTCTTTGGTACCAAATGTATAGTGGAAACAGAAAAGTCTGGAGCCAACATTAGCATACATCACTGGTGTAGCCCTGGTACCGGGGTAAAGCACCAGGGGAAATGCGGCATTGGTCTTCATATGGGTCTCAATACCACCCTCCATGCTTTAACTGATCGGCTATAACAATCACTTGGAAAACAAGTGTGTGCCAGCTACTTCACACTACAGTTACTTTAATTAACCTATTCTTAGCAGAGGGGATACATCCCCAAACCCACAGTCAACTGGATGTTTCACTTATAATCAACCCTGATTGTTTTACCCTCTTTACAACATTCCTGTTTCAAGGCTACTTACTGTTAACATGGATGTACCATTTTCATAATGCATAATGTGATATTACACAACCGAAACTGGTTTATTTATTTTTGCCAGACCGCATAAGCTGAGCCAGCCTAGAAGAGCGAATGCCTCCGACCGACCAATCGGGTTGAGATCAGGTGATTGACTCGGCCATTGCAGAATATTCCACTTCTTTGACTTAAAAAACTCCTGGGTTACTTTCACATTATGTTTTGGGTCATCTGTAAAGTGTAATGGCAGTCAGTCAACTTGGGTGAATTTGGCTGTATCTGAGAAAACAATATATCCCTATAAACTTTCATATGGCTGCAAAATTCATTTGTCTGCTTCTGTCTTCTGTCACATCATCAGTAAACACAAGTGACCCATCTAAGGATGGCTTTTTTGGACCGCATGTTGTGGGTTCACAGCAATAGCTGGCAATAGTGAATGCCATACCTGGAATCAACTCTAGACCTTTTACAAACAATGGGGGAATTCTTGAATATAAAAAATAACAGGAATTTATTTTGGTCCCTTGTAAAAGAGTGGGCTACATGTTAAAGACCTATATTTCCATTTACAATTTCAATATATCCACAAATTAAAGCTGAGAGACTGCACTTTAAGCCCATATTCATTATTTAACTTGAATGGATTTTGGTAGTCAGACAAAATAACAAAATTTGTTCTGTGTCCAATTATTTCTGGACCTATCTGTATGTTGTATCTACTACCCCGTTTCCCAAAAAGTTGAGAAATGGGGTTGATCCACAAACTATTGTTGCACTATTTACCCATGAGGTCTTTCACAGAGTGGTGAACCCCTTCCCATCCTCTATTCTGACAGACCCATTACCTCTGGAATTATCATTTTAATACCCAATCATGTTACTGACCTGTTGCCATTTTATTTTGTTGGGATATTTGTTTGTTGGGATATTCCACCAACTTTTCCAGTCTGTTGTTTGTTTCGTGTCCCAACTTTTTTTAAATGTGTTGCTGGTGTCAAATTCAAAGTGGGCATGCATTTTATAAGATACAATTAAATGTCTTTGTACAATTTACTATCAAATATGGAGTTTAAATTCCACTCAGCGTGCCTGCCGGACTCAGACCTGAACCTTCCGGACACAGACCTGAACCTGCCGGACTCAGAACTGAACCTGCCGGACTCAGACCTGAACCTGCCGAAATCAGACCTGAACCTGCCGGACACAGACCTGAACCTGCCGGACTCAGAACTGAACCTGCCGGACTCAGAACTGAACCTGCCGGACTCAGACCTGAACCTATTGGTGGGAGTCAGTGGTTTGTTTTCTTTTGGTCTCAGGTTTTCCTCCTAGTTTCATAAGAGTTTGAAGTCTTTCCCTTTGCAAAGTTTAGGGGTTTGGCCTAGGCGTAATTGGGAGCAGACCCAGAGGGCCCCAGCTACAGCCGACGTGCTTTCCTGGTGATGTCAGAGTTGGCTTTGCCACGGACAGAGGATTGAAGGATGAAGGGGAGGATAGAGGGGCACAACGAGGAAAATGTGCGGTGAGACGGAATGTCTGAGAGATGGCTGAGGCACAAACATGTGCAGCACGTCTGAGGTGGGCAGACATGTCTGGCAGGAAACAGCCACAACAACACACCTTCCCTTCAGAGTGCTGTGACAGAGAGAGCAAGACTGGAAACACAATGACACACTCCCACATCAGATCCTGTACCTAAAACAAGAAGTATCCCTCACTTAGAACTTAAAAACTGAACAGCAGATGTTTATCAAGGGCACTTATAATGATCAATACAATGATTATACTGGTGCTGAAAAGATCATTGGGTCAAGCATACCTCCATGAATCGATCACATTTATTTTTCATACTGTCACAAAGTGATCATACAGATACTCAGCCGAAGACCCCAAATGAAAAATGGATGAACAACTCCCTAGAACCCGGAAGGTAACAGAGAGGGGGCAGACTGAGAGGTGACTGTTCCACTTTTGGCTGTGCCTGGTGAAAAAGAGTACATTACTTTTTTGGGCCACATCCAGTTTTTATAATGTTCAGATGACCAGTGAATCAATAAGTACAGGTAGGAGGTGACCGGAGTCTTTGGGTAGAATCATAGGCATTCTATTAGCAGAATCCATACCTCATTCCCATAATTAAATGTCCTATTTGTCTGCTGCTCCAGAGCATGATAACCATAAATGGCCCCTCTTTTACTTTATGCTATATGTCAATTTGAAGGCTAATTATCCATCGTTCCATTTATCTGATCAAAGCCAAGTCAGTTGTGTTTAGCCTTTGTGGAAGCCCTTTGAGCATCAAGTAATAACAAGGCTGCCTTTATTGTTGTGTTTTGTTTTTGAGGTCTCTGCAATTTAAAATGTAAATGCTCCTCATTAAGCGCTTTGCTCCCTCCTGGTAACACACAAACTGCTCTGTACCACCCAGAGCTGCCCTGACCCATTTCATTTCGTGCAGGACATTTGCATGAAAGGAGTGTGGAACTCTATGCCAAAATAAACATCAATTATAGCTGTCATCCACCACCAAAACAGCTGCAGCTTTGAACACCCCAGAGCAGCGGGCTTCAAACGACAGCTTCACTTATACCAAAGGCCCCGGCTGAAATTAGACCAGCATAGGTTAGAGCAAATATCCAAATGGTAATGCTCACTTATAGTGGTAGATCATATTTATAAAACAACTTGTGTATTTCTTAAGAAACATAATTAACAAAGAAGGATATATGGCTAATGGTGTTGATGAATTAACAACTGATGTACCAAATGTTACACACCAAGACTATTAGGAGGAGAAACTTCAAGTATAAGCAAAGTTATATACAACCCTATTTCCAAAAAGCTGTGTAAAATGCAAATCAAAACAGAATGCAATGATGTTACCCTGAGACTTAACACCTCCCTTTGCAATTGGATCCTGAACTTCCTGATGGGTGGACACCAGGTGGGGAGAATGGGCAACCTCACCTCCTCTGCACTGAACCTCAGCACTGTAGCACCACAGGGCTGCATACTCAGTCCCCTCCTGTACTCGCTGTTCACGCACGTCTGCGTGGCCACACACAGCTCCAATATTCTCCTCAAATTCGCAGACAACATTTTCATCCTGGGTCTCATTTCCAACAACGATGAAACTGCTTACAGAGAGGAGGTAAGGAACCTGGCTACATGGTGCCAGGACAACACTCTTTCTCTCAATGTCTGTGAGACTAAAGAGATGATTGTGGACTTCAGGAAGCGGCGGGGGGGGGGGGGTCTTGCCCCCCATAAACATCGATGGAGCTGAAGTGGAAAGAATCTCAGATTTCAAGCTTCTCGTGGATGGCCTCACCTGGTCCAGAAAAGTTTTTTAAAAATGGCACTGAAACCTGCCCAAAAACAACTGTACTTCCAGAGGAGACTCAAGAAATGTGGCATGTCTGCAAACACTCTCACCAACATCTACAGGTGCACCCCTCAGACGGCTTTACTGCCTGGAACAGCAGCTGCTATGCTACAGACTGCAAGTACTCCTGAGCCTTGCATGGGCTCAGGAGTGTTCCTGAGCCCATGCAGTGATGTCTACTACAGAGTAATGTCTGTTGTGAATGCAATGCCATCTGAGGGACAGAGATCATGGCCATCTAATATTTGTTTTCGGCCTTTTGCCTTGCATAGTGATTTCTCGTGATGCTCTGAATCTTTTAATGATATTATGTACGGTAAACGATGAGATCCCCAAATTCTGTGCCATTTTATATTGAGAAATGTTATTCTTAAATTGCTGCATGATTTGCCAATGCAGTCTTTCAGAGTGGTGAACCCCTCCCTATCTTTACTTCTGAAAGACTCATCCTCTCTGGGATACTCTTTTTATACCCAATCATGTTACGGAATCATGTTCCACCAGGTTTGTTTTTAAGTATTACACAACTTTTCCAGTCCCACCTTTTTTGGAAATGGGTTGTGTGCGGGCAGAGCGCCAGTGATGACCTGCTCTGATAGTAGTTAGATGCACTGCTCCCATTAATCATCTGACATGTCTGGTTATTTCTGAAGTTGGTTCAGATTTGATAATCTGTTGCCACTTCATATTATGCCTCTGTTCTAAGTGTGGTGAGGGATAAAAGAGAATAGTAAGGACAGCAGAGCTGTGTTTTTACATGGACCATATTTGAGAAGGGACAGAGGCGTTGCTAGGACCACAATACATTCGGGGCTTAGCCCGCCCTCCCCCGCCCCACGGTACAGAAAGTACAGGGTATTAAATGTACACAAGGAAAATGTCCGCGTACATGCTAGTGGCCTACACGTCTACATTGTCATAATGCGTGATCGGAATTACAGATGAATAGATCAGGGGCTATTTTTTGGGGTGGGATGAATTTGACATCCGGGGCTATTCATTAAAGAATCGGGGCTATAGCCTGGGACGCCCAGGCCTAGCGACGCCACTGAGAAGGGATAATGTGAGAGTGAAACAGAAAGTCTTAACCTCCTGAGACTCTGTGTCCACATAAGTAGACACTATGTTTTAGTAAAATAAACCCAATGTCATCATACATTATTTCTTTCAAAAAGTACTTCCTGTTTGAAGAATATGATTAGATATTATACCTGCTCATTCCTAGTAGCTAAGAGAAATTAAAAAAGCATACATTATCAAAGCTCAGGTTTTAGGAAGTAAATTTTTTTTATAAACATACCATCTCTTTCAGGTTGCTGTACATTAACAGAACAGCAAAACATCAGACCATGACCTGATCACTATAGATCTCTAAGAGCTGGCTTCTCTCTCTCTGATCCTATTTATTTTCAAACATTAGGAGGGGTATTGACATTCATATCCCCCCTGCAAAAATCACAATAACTTTTTTGTTGTATTTCTAACATGTCTAACAGACCCCGTTTGCCCTGATTCTTCTCATGGGAAATAAACAGCTGGTTTTCAGATGAGGGCCTTCATATTCCAGGTGAAAATGCTCCTTGAAAGTTTTCAATTTTTTTATATTTACTAGGCTTTTTCGGCTTATCTTCTTTGATTAGCCCCTATTTTCCCAGAAGCCCAGCATTTGCAGATATAATGGCTGTTTGTGCAGAGAGAACCTATCCTACTCTGCCTGATTCCTAAAATTATACATTTTCTGGATCCAGGACATAAGAAAAAGTAAAATGACTACCCATCCAAGAAAGATTGCAAGACCAGCATGCAGCAAATTCTAAATGTGCAATCACACACACATTAATTAACTGTCATTCATGTCTGCAGTATGAATATGTGACCGAATGTGATGCCATCTGTAAATCTCTCTCATCTTCCATCTCTCTCCCCTCTTATCTTTCCTCTCTCTTTTCTCACACGCATGCATGCAAGCACATGCACAAAGACTTATTTTCGGTTAATTCATACAATGTACATTGAAATGACCAATTATGTAATTTTCTGAAACAAATAGTTTGGTATTAAGAAATTAAATGTCCGGCTTATTATTTGCATTACCTTTAGTACAATGGGGAGAACAAGTATTGTATACACTGCTGATTTTGCAGGTTTTCCTACTTACAAAGCATGTAGAGGTCTGTAATTTTTATCATAGGTACACTTCCACTGTGAGAGACGGATTCTAAAACAGAAATCCAGAAAAACACATTGTATGATTTTCAAATAATTAATTTGCATTTCATTGCATGACATATCTGTTTGATATATCAGAAAAGCAGAACTTAATATTTGGTACAGAAACCTTTGTTGGCAATTACAGAGATCATGCGTTTCCTGTAGTTCTTGACCAGGTTTGCACACACTGCAGCAGGGATATTGGCCCACTCCTCCATACAGACCTTCTCCAGATCCTTCAGGTTTCGGGGCTGTCGCTGGGCAATATGGACTTTCAGCTCCCTCCAAAGATTTTCTAATGGGTTCAGGTCTGGAGACTGGCTAGGCCACTCCAGGACCTTGAGATGCTTCTTAAGGAGCCACTCCTTAGTTGCCCTGGCAGTGTGTTTCGGGTCGCTGTCATGCTGGAAGACCCAGCCACAACCCATCTTCAATGCTCTTACTGAGGGAAGGAGGTTGTTGGCCAAGAACTCGCGATACATTGGCCCCATCCATCCTCCCCTCAATAGGGTGCAGTTGTCCTGTCCCCTTTGCAGAAAAGCATCCCCAAAGAATGATGCTTCCAACTCCAATGTTCACGGTCAGGATGGTGTTCTTGGGGTTGTACTCATCCTTCTTCCTCCAAACACAGCGAGTGGAGTTTAGACCAAAAAGCTCTATTTTTTTCTCATCAGACCACATGACCTTCTCTCATTCCTCCTCTGGATCATCCAGATGATCACTGGCAAACTTCAGACAGGCCTGAACATGCACTGGCTTGAGCAGGGGGACATTGCATGTGCTGCAGGATTTTAATCCATGGCAGCGTAGAGTGTTACTAATGGTTTTCTTTGAGACTGTGGTCCCAGCTCTCTTCAGGTAATTGACCAGGTCCTGCCATGTAGTTCTGGGCTGATCCCTCACCTTCCTCAAGATCATTGATGCCCCACGAGGTGAGATCTTGCATGGAGCCTCAGACCAAGGGAGATTGACCGTCATCTTGAACTTCTTCCGTTTTCTAATAATTGCGCCAACAGTTGTTGCCATGTGATTTTCTGGATTTTTGTTTTAGATTCCATCTCTCACAGTGTGTACCTATGGTAAAAAATGTTGACCTCTGAATGCTTTGTAAATAGGAAAAGCTGCAAAATCAGCAATTTATCAAATACTTGTTCTCCCCACTGTACATGTTGATTTAGACCTGATACATAAAAGTTCTGACTGTGATCATTATATCAAGATTTGCTTAAATAGAAAATCAGTTCCCAACCAAGGGTACTAGGACCTATGGGTGTATAGTGAGGGGATAAAGTATGTCAAAAATTGTATAAATTGATTAACATTTTAACAAGGGAAATAAGTATTTGATACCCTCTCAATCAGATAGATTTCTAGCTCCCATGTGTCTTTTATACAGGTAACAAGCTGAGATTTGGAGCACACTCTTAAAGGGAGAGCTCCTAATCTCATATTGTTACCTATATAAGACACATGTCCACAGAAGCAATCATTCAATCAGATTCCAAATTCTCCACCATGGCCAAGCCCATAGAGCTGTCCAAGGATGTCAGGGACAAGATTGTAGATCTACACAAGGCTGGAATTGGCTACAAGACCATCGCCAAGCAGCATGGTGAGAAGGTGACAACAGTTGGTACGATTATTCGCAAATGGAAGAATCACAAAACAACTGTCAATCTCCCTCAATCTCAGGCTCCATGCAAGATCTCACCTCGTGGAGTTGCAATGATCATGAGAACGATGAGGAATCAGCCCAGAACTACACAGTAGGATCTTGTCAATGATCTCAAGGCAGCTGAGACCATAGTCACCAAGAAAACAATGGGTACCACACTACGCTGTGAAGGACTGAAATCCTGTGGTGCCCGCAAGCACATTGGCATCAACTCAACTTGCCTTGTTTGGAGGAGGAAGAATGCTGCCTATGACCCCAAGAACACCATCCCGACCGTCAAACTTGGAGGTGGAAACATTATGCTTTGGGGGTGTTTTTCTGCTAAGGGGACAGGACAACTTCACTGCATCAAAGGGACAATGGACAGGGCCATGTACCGTCAAATCTTGGGTGAGAACCTCCTTCCCTCAGCCAAGGCATTGAAAATGGATTGTGGATGAGTATTCCACCATGACAATGACCCAAAACACAAAGCCAAGGCAACAAAGGAGTGCTAGTCTCCAGACCTTAATCCCATATATCTGTGGAGGGAGCTGAAGGTTCGAGTTCCCAAATGTTAGCCTCAAAACCTTAATAACTTGGAGAAGATCTGCAAAGAGGAGTGGGACAAAATCCCTCCTGAGATGTGTGCAATCCTGGTGGCCAACTACTAATCTTGCACTGTGTTCTGACAAATCAGACCTCAATCGACTTAGATGTGACAATAGTGTTGTCTTCACTCATATTCATCGGTTCTTTGATTTGGAACTACTACAGCAACTACATCCAACTTACTGCTACAGATTGTCATCTACATTAAAAAAATCTTATTTTCACATTCACTACATTTTTACCTAGCATTAACATTCTTCACTTAACCCCACAGCATCTGCTCACAGGTGTCTACAAATAGTACTTTTTCTGTTCCTCTTTCCTGTGGCACTGACATCACTAGATGCATTACTCACGCAAAAGGACAGGTTCTAATTATATTCTAGAAAGGCCAAGACAACATTATTTATGCATAAAACATCCCCTGGTTACACAAAAATTGTGGTCTATATAAGTCAGTCACTCTGTCTGATGCACTACCGATGGTCTTAGCATGCAGTTGCAAAAAAAAAGAGATTTCGGTTTTTTGTAGAGATGTTTTTGATAATGTGTAAAAAAAGAAGTTAAAAAGGACATTCAAGTAAAATGGATAGGGACTGTTTCAAAGATAAGTGTGTTTCACCTGTGTTGTGCCAGGACAGAGAAGATCTCTGCTTGAGCTGAGTGCGAGAGGTGGGCTGGCCTGGAGACCAGAGGTTGCAGAACATAAAGCTTGGGTCAGGATGTAGGTTTAAGAACAGTTTGAAGGGAGAGAGTGATACTTCCACTTGCTGCTCAGTAGTCAAGCACCATGGTCTTCTAGTGATTCCAAGCTTCAGATGTATGCAGTGTGTGGCCACTAGCGGCTGGGAAACACCCCACCAGAAATCAGCCTTCCTAACGCAACATCATTGATGAATTTGTCGAACAAAAATTGTGATTAAAATATTTCTTAAAAAGGCCTACCTATTTTTCTGTGGCAATTCAAGAGACAATAACTGACTAAATGGAAAGAGAAAAACAAAAGCAAAACGAAAATCATTTTCATTTTTGTTTACAAAAACGAGACTAAACGAAATTATTTTTGTGATAAGACAAATACAACTTTGATTGTGGGCAGGAGGATTTCGGAAAGATAGGTTCTTAGTGTTTTTTTCATGATCCCCTTTCAGATGTCATCAAAAGACATCTGAAAGTGCCTCATCCCAATTTATACGCACAGGCAAAGACTGTGGTCTGGAGACGTGGCTATACCCAAATTTGTTAACTAACCAAACATGTTTGAATTTTCTGTTCTCATCTCATTCTTACATGTCAAACAGGTATTTCCATCCATGTCAATTAAACTGCTTGGAAAAACAGGTCTGCAATCTGCATTTTCCACTGGCAAATTACATTTAAGATACTTCATGCTTCCATACTGTGCACAATGCTTACAATTTTAATAAATAGGCATTGTAAGCGAAACATTATAGTATGTTCCATTGGCTTTATTTTATCTGGTCATATGTTTAGGCTACTCTAGGTTAATGAGGAAACCATTTTGGTTACTTGATAACAAAATGTGACAAAAACACAAAATGCATTTGGTTTTGTCATTATGCACATTATATAAATGTGTCTAAAACTGAAAGACATTCTAGACAAAATGACTAAAACTAGACAAAATTAAAAAACGGGTGCCAAAATAAACACAGCGCAACATCAGTGCCTGGGTGCAGCAGTAATCATAGCCTTCCTTCTCCTAATCCTCCCCAGCACAGAGCTGTATAGCACTGTTGAACAGCCATCAATAGGCTATATAGCACTGTGTTAATTGTGCTGACGCGACTGGGCTTGTGTAGTTGAACGTTTTTTATTTCACTCTTTTCCATCCATTACCGAATATGTATAAAAAGGAAGGAAATATTTACACTGGGTAGCTGTGTTTTTATGATTATTTAGTCAGTATATGAAAGGATTTTTTACTTATACCACATGAGTGCCTGGAATTGAATTTTTTATGCTACCCAATATACATTTTTCCTTGCTTTTTGTCCATCATCTCCACTCCAAGTGCACTTGTGATGGTTTCTCATTTTTGAATTCCTGACGCGCTCCAGCTACACCTTTGTTCTAAATTGAATATGTATAAAGGTGGACAGCCATCAGTCTATTGGCGTAGGAGGCAGTGGTATAAGGTACTAGATGAAGATACATTTTCAGGGGTTTGGGGAGGGGCCTCGAGCTCTGCCCTTTCAGGTAGGCCTCCGCAATATCTGAGCCCCCACTGAGTGGAACATGTGGAAGAGCAGGGTGACATGGAAGAACCTGGGATGAATGAACACCAGACAGGCAGAGTTGTCTGCCTGGCACATATAGGTGTTCCCACCTAAGTGTCAGCCCAGGAAGGAGTCTAGTAGTTTAGTGTCAACTGTATGCAATGATGGGAGAGACTATGTGAGGGTATTACAAAGCCATGTAACTTGGTTTACAGAGAAGAGGGCCTAGAACTGTGCCCGTGGGACACAGATTTTGGACCTGTGGAACAGACAAGATATTCTCTATGTAACTCAGTTAGGGACCCAGAGTTGGCCGCAAGGTAAGATACGGTTCAAGAATGTGCAAAGTTCGTGATCCTATCCTGAAGAGGGTGGAGAACTGGATATGATGGTTCACAGTCTGCGGATAGATCAAGGAGGATGAGAACAGAGAAAACAGAGTCAGTTCGGGCAGTGCATTAGACAGCAGAGAGCGGTCTTTGTTGGCTTACCCCTTGATGGCTGACAGGATACAGTCAAGAAGATCATTCTGATAGAGACAACAGGAGAGTTGGTCAGAGACTTTTATGTTTTGGAAAGGAAAGTGAGTAAGGACATCTCTATGTCATTTTTGGTGTCTGTGTAAGTTTCTTGAGGAGTGAAGATACACTGGCCCTCTTGAAGTTAGAGGGAACGCAGCCAACATTTAAGTGAAGTCAAGAATGGGGAAAAGTCTCCAGAGGTGGGATGGGTTCAATGTGGCCGGATGATGGGCAATAAGATCAGGCAGGCAGTTGTAGGATTTCATCTGGAGAGAGCAGTGAAAATTAATGTATAGGCACATTTTGTGTGTGAGGCACAAATTAATTACAATTACTTTGTAAAAAATGTACTGCCTCAGGTGTTTATATCAAAAACATTATTTTAAAAGTGGTTGACAAAGTCATCAATTTGGTGGGGAAATGGAGGTTCACAAAGGCCAGGATGTTCTGAAGAAAAGAATGCAGTGAAGGTTGAAAGGGGCAGAATCACAAAAGGAAGTAGGATTTAGCAGATGGGAGATATGACAGGACAGAAGACTAGAGAGTTGTAGGCGCAGAGAACAAAGTTTGTGACCGTGCATGACCATTTGAGTAGAGGCTGAGTGGGTAGGTTTGGAGGAGAAAGATGTAGAAAAGAAAAAAGGACAAAGTAACCAGAGGGGGATTTTCAGTTAAACTAGTTCCCAAACAACCTCTAGTGTTCAACATACAGTCAATATATTTTAAAATATTAATGACAGATATGTTGTGGGGAAACAATACAACCAAAGTTATAATGACAACTGTTATCATGCAAATTAGTTGAATGTTGATACAATGTGCAAATGTTTTGGACTATACGTCAGTGTATTTAGCTGAGACTAGAAATCCCTGTCGCAGTTTACCAGCTTACACACTGTAGCAGGTCACAATGCATGTATTCCAAATGCACGGCCTGACAGTTCACTAGGACCCCTTAGTACAACGTGGCCTCGACCAGGCAATGATTTTGCTTTCTACACTGAAATTTACACCAAATTTTTCTGATTAACAAATGATCAAGTGTAGCTCAGTTCATTTTCTGGGTTTTATTCCTATGTGGGACCTCGTTTGAAATGTACAAATGTAAGTCGATAAGCTGCCACCTAATGACCAATATGTAAATTATTAGCAAAAATACTTCCTCAAGTTTCAATGTTGTTACAAACAGTCCAATAATATTCAAGTAAACACAGAATGTTACGTTTTGCATTGTGGCATCAGGAAAAAGTTTACGGTTTACATACAAAAGTTTCGGAAGTCCTGTTTTAAGAGGCACTCATTTTGGCGAATGAATCAGAAACAAGAATATGACGAAGAAGTAAAGAATCTGACATTCTGCTTTGAAGCTGGCATTCTTCGTAAAAGACCTGCTCTGCAAAATTCTAATCTACCCTCCATATTGCAGATTTGTTTCCACGCTTCAAAATGTGACTGTTCTCAGATGGTCAAGGTAATTCTGGCCCACTTAGGCTGCTTTGATCCGAAACCCCTTTTCACAGATCTCCCACGCAAGAGTTCAAACTGATTTTGTCATTGCCGACCACAGCCCTCCCTCTCCACTAAGATTCAGAGTAGAAACTAAGCTCTTCCAAAGTGCCAAAGCTGCTGACAGCCAGCAGAGTTGAAAGCACTTTCTAATGCTGACGATCAGTGTGGATGACTAGCTGCTAATGGGTTGCACTCCCACCTCTCTCTCTCTCTCTCTCTCTCTCTCTCTCTCTCTCTCTCTCTCTCTCTCTCTCTCTCTCTCTCTCTCTCTCTCTCTCTCTCTCTCTCTCTCAAAATTATCTAGTTTGCAAATTATAGTGTTTGTTCTTGTGTACATTCTGGCTTTCTCTCAGACAGGATGACAGCCCACTTTTATGTGGCTTGCCTTTCAAAGTCTTTTTCTTCTCTTCTTCCCTGTGATTCTCACTGCTCTGCACTGAGCTGCTGGATGATCGGGCTGAGATTCACAACAACAGGGCTTTACAGTGCCTCTGTAGTCAGTGACTAATGCAACTATGGGACGGCAACAAAGCAACGACAAAGCGGTCACACTTGTAGTTCAACGACATAGAGAGGGATGGTGATAATAGAACTGGATAACCATTAAAAAAAAAACAATAGAGAGTAATGAGAGAGAAGATGCATCTTAAACTATCTCAAACCCCATCACTTCTCTTGCCCCATCTTCACACATCACTTAAAAATGTGTTTTCACCACTGTTGACTTTAATCAGGACCTTTCCCCCCTCCCTGCATCAGCAATAGCACTCCAGACTGATTCAAATAATGTACTGCCTAGGAAATTGTTGCTTTCATTTACCCTTTTTCATAAATCTAAATAACCCATAAGTTGAAACCTTAGTGCTGATAGTTTATTCGTTTTAACAGGTGTTGCATGGACACTTTGTGGTGTTTGGTGACTTCTTTGACAAAAGCCCAGTAAAGCAGGGTCAGGTCCCATATTGTTGCCTTGCTTCCCTACACTGGACCATGTCTGCCTCCGCCTGAGAGAGGAATGTTCCTAGCAACTCTGTGAAGTGCCAGGCTTTAAACTGCTTTCAACTTCCAAACAACTATGTAAGAAATCTGTAAAGAATTTATGTTTCTCCTCTGGGTCACATTTGCACATTTGTGTCTAATGAAACCATTTTCAGCTGTATGTTTCATTGCTCTTTGGAGTGTAGCCCTAATGGTAATTAATTGATTCTAACACAACTGTATGGCAATTACACCATTTCTGGGGAGAATTGAATGAACAAGGCTGCCAACATGTTCTGCATTAATTGCATAACCTTCATTTGAACAGAACACAGACTGCTTATTAGCAGAAATTCTGTTGAGTTGTTATTAAGGACATTTTTCGGTCTTAATTCCCCTTGTTCGCCTGAATAACAACAATGGAAACAAAAGACGGGGCCACTTTATTTCACTTAAGTTGTTATGGCAAAACTCCTGAGACATTGGTTTTGGAGTGTAAATAAGAGTTCATTTAACATCGTTCTCTTTCTGTAGTTTCAGAAAACGAAGCTGCTTTTATGCTAATGTCAAGCTTAATTGGCATTAGAAAAATTGCTCTGGCATGCTGAGGGGCTCTAAGATTAGCCAGAAGAGAAAGAACAAGATAAAGCCTTCAAAAGGCCCATTTCAGAGGAATTATGGTTTCCTTTGAACATCTTCCAAGTTTTAAATACATTAAAAGCCTGTTGGCATACATGTAAATTGAGCAGTGCCAAAGCACTCCAAAGAATTCATGGTGAATCAGGACCAAGGGTGCCGGGGACAAATGCAAGAGAAACAGTCCCGGGAGGAGAGGACAGGAATGTCGCAAATTCCCAGCATCCTCTCGTTCTTCCTCCTGTCTGCTCTCTCTCTCTCTCTCTCTCTCTCTCTCCCTCTCCCTTGCCTTTCCTCCATCTATTGGCCAAGTGGCTTAGCAGATGAATAGAACAATGGTATGGTTTGGAGCTCCCTAAGCACTATCGCCCTGTCCTGTCCCCCCAAGCTCAGGCATAGAGCACCACACAAAGCCCCGTATAGTATGGGACTTGGGAGGGATCCCCCTGATTGCTGGCCAGTGGTCCAAGCACAGTGGGAAAGGATGGTTATGAAAGTGGCCTGTAATACTCAATGCAGTATTAGCTTATAGAAAAAAGCTTAATTTTTACCACTGTTACTTTTATATCACAACGTTACCTTTAATTTTTTGTTTGTCTACATACTACTGTTAGAAATTGATAAATATGAATAGAGAGGAATATGTGCAAACCTGCAATGGCTTTGGTCCAGTTTAGTGAGATCAATGGAAATGCATGTAACTGAATTCTTGCCTAGATGAGTGTGTATGCACAAAAGCAGACACACATATTCCAGCTGTTGAGTGTAATCCACTGAGCCCCATATCTCCACATTCACACACACTGCAATTCAAAACCCATTCTGAGGCTTTGTGGTTCTCCTGGTGCTAGATCCTGATGTGAACATGTGGAGGAAAGACATCCATCAGCATCCAACAGACATGGGTTCAAATGCAATTTGAAATTCATACAATTGAACCAAAAATAGATACCCATTCAGCCTCTTTTACTCCGTGTTCAATAGATCACAGAGTACTAAAAGTATATGAACACAGTTCTGGCATCTCAGCATGCATTACAATTATCTTCAAATTGGGCAGTTTGATTTGTGAGTGGTGTCTGTCATGGGAAGTGATATTGTAATCAAGAGCCATCCCAATGGTATTCAGTGTATTTTTAACCATAGTGGCCTTAAACACTTACCACGACACCACCTCCATGCTAATTTGGGCAAGATAATAGCAAATAGGCAAGTACACGAGAGAATAGAAAAATAACATGCCGTCACTGAATGGGTTGTTATCTAAATTGTTTTCTGGTTACTTAACATTACCTCCTAGTTTTTTTTTATTATATACGTGTTTTGTTTAACTGTCCGTTTTGACATTGTTGTCATAAGTATAGTGAGTTATTTTTCTCAGGGGTGTCGTCATGTAACTCCACATTCCAAAGGCCATTTCGTACGATTTGCGTACACGCTGAAGACAGAATGAATGGGAATGAATGAAAGGGTACACCGGGACCGCTAGCGTCAACACCTTAGCGTCATAGCGCATAAAATTAGTAACTGGATCTGTTTTTTGCGTGTAAACACCCATCTCTTCTCAAATAAGCAGATAAATTGGCCTAACACAGAAAGTAGCTACACCGTTTGTGCTCTACCAAAACTGCTCGGCGTGCAATTTCTTCAAGACACGCCGGATCATCTCGTATTTTGGTTGCATATTTTAGTAAATTAGACCTAGCTTGTGGGCATGCTTCAGCTAGCTTGATAGTAGTCACCATTTCAAGTATAACATAAACATCGTGTGTTATCCAGTCAGTTCAATAGGCTGTAGTTGAGCTGTTAAATTGTTCGGTTGAAGAATTGTAGTTGATATTACCCGTTTTAAACGCAACCAATCATCAACTTGTAGTTGATATTACCCGTTTTAAACGCAACCAATCATCAACTTATATTTATAGTACAAAACGCGCTTACCCATGATCAATTATTTTCACAACGTAAAACAAAAGGATGCCTACTGCACAACTCATTTAAACCCCCCCCCAAAAATAATGAGCAACCAAACAACCGAAATCTTTTAGTGTTATGGGTCATTTGTTTCGTGTTAAAAGAAAATCAATGTGTTAAAAGTTTACCAATTTTTCATGTTGAGCATATCGTGGGTGGGCATATCGTGCCCACCCACGGCCCACTAGCTTTCTGCTGCTGCTGCGTCTTCCGAGCTATTCTGCAGAGCATATTTTTATAGCCCGCGCTGCAGTTGGGCCACCGATGGGCCGCTTTCATTACAATGCCTTCCAACTGTACTCTGATCAGTCGCTCACCAGTGTCTCGACAGCGGCTAGCCACTTTTATGCACTAAAACCCAGCGGGATGTCTCGCGCCCCAATGTTATGTTAAGAATTATAATATTTAATATTAAGAATTATAATAATTCTTTATTATAATTTTGGTCATATCACAAATGAAAATGAACTAAATAAAGAAAATAACAGTACTTAACTGTACCCATTCTGCAGATTATTACCATGCCTGGATTGTTGTTTTTTAGTATGAACTATTATACTTTTCTGCATCTTTTCAAAAATCTCGTTTTAATACGAAAATCTATGGGATTGTAATAAAAAAATGTATGCCAGGAAGGCAAGTAAGACACACTGAACATTTATGTTTGCGTGTTATAATGCTTCCTGCACACTGCCTGCATGTTCAACTCATAAATTGTCGCTGCGCCCTCCATTGAATCGCTGCCTGTGTAGCACATAGTGTTGAAAATTTTTACAAAAATCTATCTTGCTAACTAACTGACTTGCTGACTAGGCACATTTTTCATAATATTATCATAAGTTCTCTCTCACAAGCTGCTGCAATGCAAGGAGCTCAAGACGTGGAGATACAGTAATGCTGAAAAAAAATGGCACACGTTACCTTCTCGGTAACATAAGACATTTTTCTAAAAGAGATTACCCGTATCTTGTTAGCCTAATTTCTTCTTTGAAATGCCTCATGGACAGTCTGCCTTACTGTGTACATCTGTCCCAGTGTGAGTTTATCCTTATCTAGTGTGAATTAAAAATATTATATACATATTCGGCAAAATGTTATACATTTATGTCATCAGGATAATTGATGTTGTCTAAGCAGGTTCTAAACCACTGTCTACAACATGACAATATTAGTAATACAGAAGACATGATTATAATGTAGTTAATTATTTAATGCTGTACATTAATACTTATTTATTGTAGGCTAATACTAACTATTTCATTATTTCTGTTATTTTAAGACCCTTCTTAGTGTTATATCACAGAGTTAAAGGGGATTAACGATGAATATCTACAATTTATCTAAGTTCATAAATTGCTAGAAGTAATTGTTGCAGTGTCTCAGTTCACACATCTCTTACTTCGGGAGTGCAGCGTCATCTGGTTGTATTGCTCTCTTTCTATTAATACAGTTTGATAGAACTTTGTGAAATAACAATTATCCACATGAAAAAGAAATGTTCTGTCTCATCGAAATACAAGGTTGGGGAACATCAGTGGTACTGTGTGTACTTCTTATGTGATGAATGTCAGTTTCACAGTTTACCTTTTCTAACATCTCCCCAGCCGACTAGTTGGCTTGCACACTAAGCCGAAGAGCCATCTATTTGGAATGTAGAGAAGGATCCATAGGAATAATCAATAGGCCACAAAGCTAGCTTGATATAAAGTAATTTACAAACTCTGTTCATCACTGGCAACTGTATTTAACTTTTTTTGTGGATGCTGCGGTTGATTGTGGGGACTTTATGAATATGATTGATGCAGATGTAAAAATAGCTCCAGTCCACTTAACTCCATTCTACATAAGAGGGTTGTTCTTTCATAGAAATCAATGTGTTGGCAGCTGGGAGTGGTCTACATGTCAGGGGTGTAATTTTTCCTTTACTGCCCAGGGGTCATTGCATACCTACTTCAACTAAAAAGACAAGGTCATGTTGTTTGTAAGAAGAATATGCTGATGACAGAGAGATTGAATGTCTACATTTACATTTTCCACTTGATCAAATGATCTATTTTCCAAGAGGATTTACGTTGATTTCGAGACGAATAGTGACTTGAAAGCTCCAGAATCTTCAAGAGGCTGAAGCACTTCATTTAAAGTTAAGAAGATTTAGATCAAAAGGTTACAGAAAAAAACATTCAAAGGACGATCTTCTGAAAAAACGTGGCCCTTACCAGTTTTAAGCTGTGCAAGTTCACGGCCATAGCAGGACACAGTCCATTCCTTCACAGCTTCAAGGAGATGAAAGGGGAGATTGTCCGCTGGCTGAGGACGCCAAGGTTCCTTTTGATTCGAAGCTAAGGCGCATTAAAGAATGCCCGGCAAAGTTTGTTTTCTCAAAAACCTCAAAGATGCTTTTTGAAAGTTCCCCCCCTCCCCATTAAAAGCAGAGCAAGCAGAGAGAATTTGTACAATGTTAATTACTTTGGCTTGCTGTGATGCAGAGCTCTGAGCTGAGACCACCATTGTGATATCTGAGCTGTTTGAGACCAGGCAAAAAGGGGATGATGACAGAGAGGCCTCGCTTTGTTGGAACACTTGATCAACAAGCCCCCTGAAAACTGTAAACACGACTCTCTTGGATCGCAATCCTGTCCTCTATGTGGTTCCAAATGCAGTCATTTCAGAATGGAACAATTTGAAATGTGTGTGTCGTACTTCCACCTGGTGAGAAACATTATAGACTAGTTGAGACTTTTCTGGCATCCCTTGGGCGTCTCTCACCAAACTCACATTTTGGTTGTCGTCATCGCAACTTAGAAGCCGCAAAGAATAGTCTCCCTGTCTTGTGAGGTCACCTGTGAAGTAGCAGTTGGGTTATATAATTCTGTCTGAAGACGGACATTAAGGGCTGAATGATTAAGTTATCATCCAACTGTACAAACTGTGATGTGAGAGCCATGTTAATGATCTCCAAGAAAATGGGGTGCATGTCTACTTAGAAAACATTTGGTGTATAGAGACAGTAGCCTGTGCTTGATAGAACATTTTGCAAAGTCTGAGTTCAATCACTTTTGATGCTGCCTAGCTCTGAGAGAAATCTCACATTTCAAAAATT
Source organism: Esox niger (assembly GCA_016801105.1). Taxonomy (NCBI): domain Eukaryota; kingdom Metazoa; phylum Chordata; class Actinopteri; order Esociformes; family Esocidae; genus Esox; species Esox niger. Next base: position 104,769 of record JACXGJ010000591.1, read on the forward strand.
CAGAAGCTTCAGATCAGTCTGACAGCGTATCTGTTTGAAATGAATCTGTCAAATAACTTTTCCATGAGAACTAAAAACTGAAACCATGAACAGAATCCATTGTACAATTATCTTTCTGATGTAGATCTCAAAGTGTTTCCATGTGATGAGAGGGGGTATTTTAGGCTACTTCTGAGGCATTTTCAAATAAACAATGATAGCGAACAATATTTAATCACATGCATGTGCTTGTATTGATGTCTACAGATCAGAAAAGCCTTTCCCTCTGTAATTGCGATTGTTGCATTTTATTTCAGTCCAACTTCAAATGCAGATCACTTTAATTGACACAACTTTTCATCTTCAAACTACCCTTGACAATCAGCAGATTCAAGAGTAATAATTACATAAACAACACATTTGAAAGGCGTGTGCTGCGTCGATAGGATGTCTGAAACTCCATTATCAGAGTGTACACATTTTCCCTGTGATCATAGCAACCGCTGACTGGCCGTCTACTGGGAGGGCTGGAGGTAAAATAATTACAGCGATGTGGCCGTCAAAAAAACAAACATATTTTACAGGGCTAACCTCTTAGCCTCTTTTGCCTGGTTAGCTTTGCATTTGGATTGGGCACCAAAGTTGCGTCCCAAGGGAGACGAGACATTTTTCACAATAGTTCTGTTCAGTACCTTGTCTCAGCAAATCTGAAACAAGATGCAGATGTCTTCTTTTGCTAAAACACAACAGGGCCCAGAACTTGAGAGAAACCAGGAAGTATGAGACTGTGTCAGTGTTACATCGGTCACTGCTTTTTCTGCCCAGAAAGATTGTGTTGAAATGTAAAAATTACTCTTAAAAAGCAATGAAAGGGCTGGGTGTTTCCTGAGGTGTTTTAACATATTGACTGCACTAAAGTCTATCTTAATTCAAAACAGCAGATGGGAACTGGCTCCTGTCCTAGATTTACTCTGCACAGGGTGTCACCAATCCATGGACACAAAGTATCTCTTCATCCAGACACTGGACTTTATACAGTAAATATATACATCGATCGATGCAAGAGATTACTACATCTGACATACTCTCTCACTTATTTAATTGATGATGTATTATCTAATTACATTTAGTCAGATGTAACACAGAGTTCCTTCCTTGGAGTTCCTTCCTTGGACAAATTGACAGAATGGATAGTGTTTGATAGGCTTTCCCGACCCCTTCTAGCACCCCTGGGCTCCACTCAGTCATTAAAGAGTTGTCTGAATGTCCTATTACAGCACACAGCATCTGGAAATGTAGAGCTATATTCTAGTGAAGCTGTAGGTAACCTAGGAGTTAAGTGCGTTTGGCCAGTAACTGAAAGGTTGCTCGATTGAATCTCTAATTCGACAAGGTGAAAGGTCTGCTGTTCAACCTTTGAACGAGGCAGTGAATCCTAATAACTTCAGGATTGCCGTCAGTAAGGGCTCAACCCCTGGCTGTGTCTCAAAGAGAGTAAAATAGGATAAACATGTATTTCCTATTTTCACATGCGTATAATCCACTTTATATAGCTTTGTGGAAAGCTAGGAAAAATATAAACACCCATGTCATTTTTGTTATCATGCTTAAACAGCTGAAACAGAGCTGGGACTTAATCAAGGCAATGACTGATAAAAGCAGTGGGACAGAATGCAGTTGGGAGCTGATTACCGAAACACTTTAAACAGTAATAGTGGCTGAACTGCGTAGAAAGGAAGTATTTCCCAGTCATGCAAGCACCATATGGTTCTGTTCAATAGCAGAGCACCCTCTGCTGGGTCCACAACAAACACATTTTCTTGTTTTCGGTGGATGTGTGACCCACCGTAACATCTCTTGTACATATACAGGATTGGTTAAAAAGTTCACCACTTCCCCACCCTGTTCCAATATCTTGTCAAGACCAGTACATTGGATATCTAATATCTAGTCTTTTAAAGGCTGTTATGTTTGGTTAATGACAGACAGAAAGGTGGGTCAAGGTATTTATTGTATTTGATGATGGGGCAACAAAAAGCATTGTAGTGATTAGAGTACTGGGCCACTAACCAAAAGGTATCGTGTTTGAAACCCCAAGCCAATGAGGTAAAACAAATGTTGAATACCATTCACAAAAAGCAAAGCACTCGACCCTAATTGTACCTCTAAATCCTTCTGGATTAGAGCGCCTAATAAATTACTCAAATGTAAATCAAATTGCATTAACACAATATTGGCCTGCTGAACTACATGGTGCATACATTGGCAAGGTACTGTTGAAATGATAGAAATACATTTAACAGATTTCTTAACCATATATTTGTTATTTCTCCAACAAGATCCTGTCATGCTGCAAAGGCAAAGCTGTATCTTCAAATATGCCTGTATATCTGGATGGCAAATATTCTTTACATGTTAATGTATTTCTCTTTTTACATTCTCAATTATGTCAATGAATTGAACCATTAGCCTCCATGGGGGATCTTACTGAAGGCAGGTGAGATAAGCTCTTTATTCTTCCACACACCTAGATGTGCTCCATCAGCGATGCTCAGCTCTGTTGTTCTGACTGTAGAGACAGGGCCGCTATAACTCATTGTGGTCTGTTCAGGGCGAGTTCCCTGCGGTTGTAAAGTGCTAGTTGGATAGGTGGTTCAACCACTGTCATTCATTGCTAGAATTCACACAACTGGGTTGCATGCAGCACCTGGTAAATTGCTGCTAAAGCATTGAATGTTCCCAGTAGCACAGGGGGCACCATCATTGTGAAATGGAAGAAGTTTGGAACCGCCAAGACTTTTCATAGAGCTGGTCATCCGGCCAATCTAAGTAACCGGGCAAAAGGGGCTTTGGTCAGAGAGGTGACCAAGAACCCAATGGCCCCTCTAACAGAGCTTTAACATTTATTTGCAGAGATGGGAGAACTTGCCAGAAGGAACAACCATCTCTGTGGCCCTCTATGATGGTAGCCAGACGGAAGCTACTAAAAGGAATAGGAACATGCCGTCGGGAGTTTGCCAAAGAGCAATGAAAGGAAAACGTTTCTTTGGGGTGAATACAAAGGGTAACATCTAATGAAAACTATGTACGATTAATTACTGGGTTTATACCAGCCCTGGTGCATGTTGGTGGGAGAATCATGCAGCTGAAGATGTTTCTCAGCGGCTGGGACCGGGAGACTGGTCAGTTTCAGAAGAATGAGAAAAGTATGTGGAGGTCAGAAGAAAACCTGATCCAGACAGGTTCATCCACTGGTCTTCAAATTGTGGCTGAGGGTTCCTCCTTCAGCACAACAACAACTCAGCGCACACAGCCACGGTAACGCTGGAGCAGCTTCAGTACCAGTGTCTTAATGTTCCTGAATGGCCCACAGCCGAAAGATCACAGTGGACCAAAGCTCCTCATCCATAATCAGAGTTTGACAGCATCTGCAAAGAAAAAAATGGGACCAACTGCCCAAATACATCCAGGTGTGCAACGCTTGTAGATGCATACCCAAAAAGACTCAAAGCTCTTCACTTCCACAAGCTTTTCTACACAGTACTGAAGAGTCTGAATACTTGTGAGCATGGGAAATGTAAAACAAAAATATTTCAAGAAATTGTCTCTAAAAGCATGGTATTTTGTTGAGACAGGGTATTGTGTTTAGATTGATCACAAAAGAAAACTTGTGATTATCATCTAGAGATAGAGCAAGGTTAATCACTAAAGGTTAAGCATTATCTGTGGGTTGTCAACAAAACAGAGCATGAGACAAGTGAGCAATCGGACGAACGACAAACACCAAGTGATCGTCAGCCCTACAGTCTTTGCAGTGTGCCCCCAACTTTAGGCAAGCATTCTCCTATGTTCCTTCTTTCCTCATATGCAAATAGCTGCTCTCTCCAACTCACATATTGAACACATCTGAAGAGCAGGGCACTGTCAACATCAAACAGAATGAACAATTACACTGGTACACATTGATGGCATATTTGAAAGAAAAAAATTATGCCGAAAGAGAAATGATTAAAACAGATTAGAAAATAATGTACACAATAAACTCTATTCTTAAACTCTGTGTTAAGAAATGTATAATTCTTGTTATGTAATATTTGTACTGATTTACAAATATAATATATATTATTCCCTATAAATATTATATTTCCCTATAAATACACTATAAAAATTATTCCCAACAAATACTTTACGATGTGTGATGCCTTGTTGGGATGACACTGTTTATGGGCTTGCCCTCCTTTGCTTCGGTAAACTGATTTAAGCCATAGCAGGTGCCCCAGAGCACAGTGAGCACAACAGAGTCACTGCACAAAGAGCGCTGCTGTCTCTGTCTGGGCTTTGTAGACAGAATATTCACAGATGTGGAGCCAGACCAGATGGCACGTACATCTGAGACAGACCGAGCAGAGCCAGGGAGACACTGGAGACAGAGGGATAAAGAGACAGAGATCGAGGGGACAAGGGGACAGAAAGAGTGGGGGAAATCAGGGCAAAGGCACAGACACTGGCCTGCTTCAAAATATGTGAGCAAAGCGTGGCCAGTTGGAGGCCATGTGAGGGTGACATTTAACCAGCCCCTGCTTTCTATCTCACTAATCATTGACTCTCTGTGCACAGCCTACAACATGCCTGCAGGCTATTGGGGACAATGAATGCCTTCTCCTTGACCCAGCCTAACAGAAGAACAGATGAAAACAGTCACACGACCAAGGGGCCTTCTGAAGTGTTAAACAAAAATGTAATTTCTGAATGATGTCCCTGTGGTGGGCTCCAGTTCTGCACCCTATTCTCTAGTCTATACAGTACAAGCTGGCCTTGTCTAACCCCCACAGACAGACCTAATCATTTCAGCGGAGTAAATTCAGAAAAAGACCAAATGAATAAAAAAAAATTAAAAAATCTATATACTGTGAGTGAGCCTTTTAGATCTGAGACACGAACCCCTTGCAGTTGCACAACAATGGCACAAAGGGAATATTAGATGAAAGCATTAGCGATGTAAATAACTTTTTTGCTGGTGTGTGAAAGAGAGGCGAGGGGGGGTAAAGAGACAGAACGAGAGAAATGGAAACTGTGTGTGAGAGAGAAGGCAAAATGCGGGAGGACAGATAAGGAAACAAAGTGGGAGACGGACACACCAACAGAAGCTTCGTCCAATTAAGGGTCAAATACAGTCTGAGAGAGACAGACTGCATAACTTTTATCAAAAAAGGGATAGATAGCCAGGCATACCTAGATCAAGTAAATTGATTTAATTAGTGATGGACAGATAAACACATACACAGGCACGCACTCACAGACAGACATACAGATGGACAGACAGACCGACTAAAAAGAGTTCGGACTCAAGGACAGAATTAGTCCTATGCAGCAGACACAGGTCAATCAGAAGATGGGGATGACAAGGCTTACAGATGCAGAAAGCTCTCTCAGTCTGTGCAGTGCTGTGAGGAGGATAACTGATGTTATGTCTTTGATTGATTTTAGAACAGCAAGTCATTCTGGTTGATGGTGTAGGGATAAATAAAGTTAATATATAAAGAAGATAACAAGAAGACATGAAACAGAAGGGCACACTATCAGGACAATACATATCTAAAACAGAGAGGAACAGACTAAAGTGATCCCCACTGTTTGGGATTTGAGACAGTTTTAACGAGACATCCAAATTCTCTACTGTAGTCATAGTTCTGTTAAAAGAAGGAACTGTTAAACAGAGAATGTCCGTCCAGTTTCTCTTCAAAAGAGGAGAAAGTGCTCATTATGTGGGCTCTGCACTTTCTTGACTGTTAGATTGGCTAAGAAAGAAAAGTTAGTCATGCTTGCTTATCTCACAATGAGCTCAGGATTAAAAGATCAAAGGGCTGACTTGGTTTAATATTATAGGAAATGTAAGCCCTTTAGACGCTCTTTAGACCAATGCCTTTTATCTGCTTGCAATACTTGGATCAAAATAACCCAACATTCATTTAAATTTCCATTGAATGTCCGATGTGATATTTCAGTTCATACCTTTCATTTTATATCCAGAGCAAGGAGGGAAGCTAGGAATGCAGCAGCAGCTGAAACCTTAAAAACCTGTTGTGAGTGATTTAAATCTAGACAGAAAAAAATCCTACGCAATGCAATCATAAACAATTGTAACATTAGGTAAAATGTCATACTTTTGTAACCACCTTGGGCCATTCAAGTCCCTCTAAATCCATCATCTCTTTGTGGAGAAGTGGGTAGGATGCCCACATGCAAAGCTGAATGGTGCCGGTTTGAAACAAGGCTTGGATTTTTTTGTGCAAATTCGTAATGTATGATGTTTTAGTGGCGTCCATAACATATATAGGTTTTAATAACATATTTTACGTTTTGGCCAATTCGTAATGTATTATACATTTTGTAGCGCATTGTAATGTAACCTAATGTAATGTAACATATCATACAAAAACAGGTGCCATGGATTTGTGTAAAATCGCCTACGCAGTCCCCTGAGACCAGGTTGGAAATCACCTATTGTGGGTTGTTTTGAGTACTTTGGGGAATTTTTCAGTAATACCGAATTCTGTTGGGGAATTTTAGGCTATTTGGGGGTAGTTGACGTATATTTCTGACTTGCCTGAAGAACTGCCAATTTTTTATTGATCCAGTGGGTCCAGCCTTGAACAAGGCCAGATTTCTCAATTTGTAAAGAACCAAGGATTTGAAGTGCTTGCAGGGGGCCATGTTTGTCAGCCTAAGAGAAAAAAATAAACATTCTAGAGACAAATAAGCTTCCAGAAAGAAGGCCTGGGTTGGGACATTTTAAAAATTCCAGCAACAAATACAATATTGCGCATCTAAGCACATATGTTTTATAAATATTTAAAGCATAATGTCAATATTCTTAGATATTGGATACTTCAATGAAGTTATCTGTGAGAACCAGGCGTAGTTTTTTTAACCGATATCAAGCAGGTTCACTATTTAACAGAGGTGTAAAAAGTACCAAGGAAAAGTACATGGCTGTGTTGACCAGTTTTGGGAGGTTCCTAAAGAGCTAACTGGCCAGATAAACAGAGTGCATAACTAATCTATGACCTCAATTGATAATTTAGCAATCTTCCTTTTTATTTTATTGACCTGTGGTTAGTTTGGTTATCTCCATATATTTCCTCTGGTAATTTAAGAAGTTCCCTAAACTGCGGAACAAAGCTCAACCCAGCCAGCTACTTTTTGTCTTGGTGTTTTTAACAATTTAATTTGGGTTTAAAGGCACACAGTCATGATTGGTAACTGTGGTTCTGTTTGTATTTTGTCCTTTGTTCTTGAATGTAGCTTATCCTTTTTGTTCTGATTCTTTTCACCTGTTTGTTGTTAGTCCTCATTATTACCATATTTAGTTTGTCTAGTTCTATCAGCCCTTTGTCAAGTTATTGGGTGTGTCTTACCTGCTGTTTTGTAGTTCTGCTTGCCGTTTTCACCTGCCTCAGATTTTTTATTAAACCCTTTTGTTCTCCTTTAACTCTGCGCCTGGTGTCCTGCTTACCCTAAAACATAGAATAACTCAACCTGAAAAAATTTACCCAGCGGTGTTCTTGCGACATCTGGAAAACAAGGAGAGGTGCCTTGACGATCTGACTATGCTCGTTACACGGGCCATAGCCTCCTACCAGGAGGCTGCTGGCAGGCCACTTCGGCCCTCTGCCCGGAGGTTTCCCCAAAACAATTTTTGGGGGTAGATATGGGGGCAGCCGGCGTGGAAGGTGGAGGAGGAGACCTCCATTCCTGTGCCAGTCCCTGCCTCATCGGCCCCGCCCAGCGTCCCTGCACTAGCCAATGCCCTGCTCTCACCCGAGGCTGGAACACCTGCTTGCCATCAGGTCCCGTCGAGCTCCGAGTCCGGAGCCCCACCCTCCCTCACCTTTAGACTTTTATTGGGGAGTCTGGGAGTACGCCCCTTTGCGTTTTGTTTCTACCTGCCTCAGTTTCATTATTAAATTATTTTGTTGTCCTTTAACTCCACGCCTGGACTCAAAATGTTACAGTAACATCTCAAAACTGGATAATTTGACAATGACAGTGTGATTCTATGTTAGGGATTGTCTAAGAAAGCAATGATTTATACTATTGTTGGAGAGGGGTTTTGTGTGTGGTTCTGGATTTTGGAAAGCATCAACATACACTGATGAGCCAAAACGTCCAGTTCTGACAAACGTCCAGTTTGTGCCCATTTGCAAGGCACTTTTGATGGTGGTCAAGGGCCATCATGGGCAATAACTAATCTGTGGCTACACAACCCCATACGCAGAGTGCAATGCACTGCGTGTTCGGACACGTTCCTCCTGTAAGCTGTAGCCAAAGATTTCCGTGAAGTAGACCTTCTGTCGGTTTTGACCAGACGGGATAGCCATCTTTGCCCTTGCGCATCAATGAGCATTGGGTGTCTTGCACCCTGTTGCCGGTGTTTGGTTTGTTAGCTGATCAACGTTATTTACTTACTCTCATTTTCCTTTTGACAATACCCCATAGATTCTCTACAGGGTTCAGGTCAGACGAGTTGGCTGGCCTATCAAGTACTGTAAAACCACGGGCAGCACACCAGTTACCATTCGTTTTGGCCCTGTGGGCAGGTGCCAAGTCCTGCTGGAAAAGGAAATCAGCATCTCCATAAAGCTTGTCAGCAGATGGAGGGCATGAATTGCTCTAAAATCTCCTGGTAGACGGCTGCATTGACTGTGGACTTGATAAAACACTGTGTACCAACACCAGCAGATGACATGGCACCCCAAATCATCACTGACTGTGGAAACTTCACACTGGACCTGAAGCATCTTTTCAACTTGGATACTGTTTCCTACCACACATTTCCCTTCCAGTCAACTTTCCATACATTTGCCTTGATACAGCACTCTGTGAACAGAGTGCCTTCAGCAATGACCTTCTGTTGCTTACCCCCCACGTGGAGGGTGTCATTGTCTTCTGGACACTGTTAAATCAGCAGTCTTCCCCATGAATGTGGTTCTGTGTACTGAAACAGACTGAGAGACTGAAGGCTCAAGAAGTAAATTAGCTGATTAGGGCTCTTCTCAGATCGACATTTCTGTTGTAATTATTCAAATATATTGAGATACTGGAATTTTTGATTTCCATGAGATGTAAGCCATAATTATCAAGACTGAAAGGCTTGACATTTTTCACGTTGTGCAATGAATCTAAAATATATTTCTTTTTTTTATTTGAACTACGGGAAAAAAAAAATCTCCATGATGTTCATATTTGAGAAGCTCCTGCATCAGTAGACTGACCCATTCTACTTTCATTTTGAACTTTGCCAAGGATGTCATTGATAAAGAATACTGAAGGCCACGATAAAACAAAAAATAATTAGAATCGTAAACTTATGCTGAGTCAGAATAAAATGAATGTTTGAAAATAAAACTAATATGAGTCTGATCTACGTATTTTCAGATTTTACAACTCCCTGTTATTAGCAAATCACAAAATTCCCTGTAGTTAGGTACTGTTATTCCTGAAATGATAACGGTAGGCTGGAGATTCACCAAAAAGGTGAAAGAGCAATCTTTTACAAGGACCTGATGGTTGACAATGGTTTATAGTTGGTTGTTGTAACTAAAGTTCAAGACCTTTAAGGAATCAAGAAAATGTTTACATATATGTAATTCTTTGAATAAATGAATACATTATATTTGTATGAGCTTATTATTTCTTGTTTGAAATAAGTATATTTATAAACTTGACAAAATAGCATGTACAATAGTCTAGTACGGCACAGTAGTGAAATAGGTGCTCAAATTCTGTAGATGTGCATTTGTAGCACTCATATCACAAAGCAAATCCAGCTTTTGCTGTCTGTTTGACGGGCACATGCTCATTAGTTAACTTAGAATATGCTCCAGCTCTACAACAACAAAAGTTTAGATAGTGACTTCTGTCTCTTACTGAGCCAAACTACGGGTTGATCACTGAGACAGTTTTCAAACCAACGACAATAAAGTTTAGTCTGGCCCTCAGCTTTAAACTTAAATTAGTTTACAGGACAACCTGTCTGGAATTGTACACATTGCATCTGCAGCTGAAAAATTTGCTATTACAACTTTTATGTGTAATCTTTTAGTCTGTTCAATCCACCGCTCCACCACTGCTTGTTTGTGGATGACTTCTGTCAGGTGATATCAAGGACACTTTGTCCTTCAACAGTCCACAGCACAGATACTTTGAAAAACAAGGTCAAGGCCATCCTTAAGAGATTGTTGGATGCTTGTCAATCCTACTTTTATGTAATTCACTTTGGAAAATGATATCCTGCTTGTTAACACAATAGACACTTTATGCAATACTTACATTAGGCTGCAGACAGTAGTCTTGAGAAGTTATTTTATGACAGCAAGTATTTGAGTGGACAGGCTATTGACATAAGTTTCCGCAGAAGCTGTTAGAAGATCCAAGACTACTGCAATAAAACCTTCAGAGAATGCGTAAGTAGTTTATATCTCCAGAGCAGCAATATCCATTCCAGTGTTCTAATTCTATATGAAACCATGTGTAAATATTAGTATCTTGATTTGATGGAAAGTATGGAGTAGCATCAGCATGCTTGGAGTAGCAGAGAACAGAAGAGAGTTGTACCTGTGGATGCTATTGTAGCGCCCACATGGGCAGTGTATTTCTATGCTTTGTGCTATACTTCCCTCTTCTAGGCCTGACTCAGCACTCCGGTCACTCTGTTTTCGTCAAATCACGATAATGCCTCAAAGGATCTGGCTTCAGATGTTCCTGTGGCTGGAGGAGTTGCAGGAGGGGATCCCATCAGGACGTGTCCCCATCACATCCTATTGGTGCACCAGGAGGCGGCAGACAATGTGGCAGTGTAGGAAATGCAGTGGGCAGGCTTCAGCAGAGACCACCTGGGCAAGAGTTATTGGTGCTCCGTCACAAGACCAAAGAGCTATGGTCAAAGTTTGATACTTAGTGTCTCACTGATGGCGACCTACATTGTCCTTGCAGGAGCCAGCTACTGGAGAGGAGAGGTGGCAGGTGGTTGTCCAAATAGCACTGTGGGAGGCTGTGCTCCAGGGCATAAATGGGGGGATCTGGACTTTGAGGTCACAAAGGCCCTCCGCCAGGGTTTCTCCTGGGGTCAGCACAGGATGGATGTAGGGGATTTTTGTTACCGCTGGGACAGCTGCACAGCGAGGAAGGGTCCTCTGGGTCATTCCCATGCTCAGCTTCTGCAGTTTCCATTCAGGGCTCCCGTGGAGGGAGTGGGGGGGGGGGGGG
>JACXGJ010000592.1:0-115890 GCA_016801105.1 Esox niger
CCCCCCCCCCCCCCCCCCCCCCCCACTTCATCTCTGACGGTCAAATGAGGCCCTGGTGCAGATTTTCATACCCTCCTGCTATGAAAATAAACCTGGGTCCACGGACTCACCCTGATGTAAGTGTCCTGGTGCAGCTTGGCCAGGTACAGCATGTTGTCCAGGGCCAGCATGCCTGGAGGGGTCTGAGTGAAGTCCATAGCAGGGTTCACATGGTTCTGGAGACCCAAACCCAGAACAGACCCTGAGCAACTCAGACAGAGCAGCAGCTTTAACACCTTCCGTCACACACAAACAACCCCTCTACGGAATCAGGTGATCCTCTATAACGAGCATGAACACACTCAGACCTAAAGAAGCGCTCTACGGTGGCGATGACCTACTCTGCTGCTCCAATCATCTAATCACCGGGTCCTCACAGAGTTGACTAAGGTATGTTTGTCCGGGGCTACAACAGTAACGTGTCCCGTTGGGGAACTGAAAATGACTGCTCTGCACAACTATAAACATAAAAACAACCTGCCAACCGGACTCACAGTGAAGCCCAGCATTTTGTAGTCCTTGGTGTACACAGCCTTCCTCTTCTCCGTCCCGCTGGCATCATTCTCCCCGTCAAAGGCAATCCTGCGCAGCTCAAAAATGATGTCCCTTTGTGCCTAAAGATGGACAACGGCAGAAGATAAAACCGTCAAACCGCACAAGAATAAATTGACTTTGTCCATTGAGGTAAGATTCACGGGATGAACACGTTTTTTTTTTTTTTACCTGATCGCTGGGGTCCATCTTTGTCATCATGCGCTCCTCCAGGAGGTTAAAGGTCAACACCTGCAACACATACAGCTGGTGCGCCATCTCGGCTTTGATTGGTCGGTTGCCTCGGATGACATGCTGTGGGAGATGACGCACATTAGGAGCACTGGATCGATGAGGTTTTGAAAGCACAACATCTTTCTAAAAGGCTGGTGGGACAGGCCATCCGAGGACTCTTAGGCTTTCCCTGACACTCACGTTGAGGATGATTGATCGCAGATGTTTCTGGGCCAGGGTGCTTGCCATTTCCTGAGAAGAGGATAGATAGAAAAATTCAATTTGACTCAAAAGGCTTAATATGAGATGGGCAACATGCTCATTAATAATAAAAATAAGTTATAGGAAAGAAGGCCCGGTTTATAGCAATTAAATGTAAATCATATTGCAATCAAACATTTCTCCTGGAACACACATATCCTGCAGCACTGGGAAGAGACCTGAAGACAGCTGCTCCTTTAAGTGGGACACAGAGTGACTATAACAGACCTGCTCTGTACTTTAATTTGGTGCATTGGATTCAGGGTGAAGTGAACTTAAAGGGTGGATCAGAGAGAGGGTGGAGTAAAAAAGGGGGTGGGGTGATGTTTACTCACAGTGAGCCTCTGGTCCAGGGGGTTAGTGTGCTCCTCCTGAGTGGGTGGGTTGGGGGAAGTGGAAGAGGTGTGCAGGCATAATGGCAATGGAAACAAAGAGTGCACACTTATACATGGAGCATGACATACAAGCAGACATAACAAGAAACAGCGTAACAGCACACAACAGTAACAGAAGTAACCAAACGGTAAAATAACAGAAGTAACAGTACGTTACAGTAACAGAACGTTACAGTGACAGAAGTAACAGCGCAGAACAGTAACAGAAGCAACCAAACGGTACAGTAATAGAGCGGTAAATTAACACCAGGTAACAATAACAGCACATTACTGTACAATCCAGTCTAACAGTAGTAAGACACAGACCGTGAACAATTGGCAGTAAAAAGTCATGCATATTACAACACAGCATAAATTAACACAATATAGCATGGCATGGAGTCTCAGTCTTTCCCAAACCCAGGTCTACAGACCAGCGCTAGTTCCTGGAGGAATGCCTGCCTATTCCTCATGAAAAAGTCCCACGGACTGTTTCTGTTTATGATGCTCAAAAGCTGTCTATAACTTATAAAAAAGGGACTGTGGCCATATTGGAAATTGAGAACGAAATTGCTTGATTGAGCATGTTATTACTATGTAGAAATAATTAAATGTGCTCAAAATGTAGAGACATTCAAATAAAAATGTGGTTTTAAAATAAAAATGTGACGGTCAATAATTTTATGTTTGTGGTCCCCAAAATATGAAGTCACCAAAGCTATGCGGGACCCACCAGCAAAACAAGATTAGGAATGGCTGCTTAAAAGGCTTCAAAACAGATCTGAAATTGTTTGGTGTCTGGTTATTCGTTGTATGCAGCTAAGTTCCATATTATGTTGAATCACGGCACATTCACAAAATAAAGGAACTATTTTGCAAATGGAGTTTTCATGCAGCTTAAATTATACAATGTCCAATGTGCATAACAAAATGTTTTCTCTTTTCCCCTTGGATCTAGGGCGTGGGTGACTTCCTACATGACGTCATAGCATACAAATCTGTGAAAAAAATGCTGGCTTTCGGCCAAGGCTGTTCTAATCCGTTTCTTACATATACTGTGCTGGGTCATTAGAACGGTTGCTTGACTGTTTATGATGCAACAGGCACCTACTTTCAAATGGCATGTACACAGATCAAAGTATAGATCACCTGAATTGGGATGACTGGTGGACTGGCTGAGCATAGCTTAGAGGGCATAGAACAGACTGACAGTAGATCACAGCGGTCAGTGAGAAGGTGACAGCGAGGTTGGCCTACATGATATGGGTTATGTAGGAGTTACAATGGCGTGTATGAGCAACCGTCAAGTGCATATGAGAGACAGTGAAGTGTATGCTAATGGCCAGATTTGTATGACATGAGCTTGATGTGTTGGCTGGTGACAGCATTGGACCCGTGTTAAGGCTTGTGAGCCCTCATAAGAGCTACAGTCTGCCAGTCTGAGTTACCTCGGTTACGTATGAATATACTGCACCTAAACTGCACAAAAGATCATTTTCTTTCTCATTGGGCACGTACTGACCTGCCGTCTGTCCTCGGGTGCCTTGAGAAAAAGGGCGTTGATGAGTGCGATGGCGTACGTCTGAATCTCCTGATTGGATCTAAAGGAGGCATCATACATGGATACACCAGTTAGAAGCATCTTGTTCTAGGGATTCTTCCATGAAGAGAAAAACTAATGTAGCGACTGGTTGAGTATATTAGAATTAGAATAACCTATTGTCAATACAAATGACATTTAAAACCCACATCGTTATGTGGACCGTTTAGTATTAGTTTCTGGGGTTCTACACTTCTAATCTTAGTCATTATTACGAGAGGTGATACAATCTGTTGCAACGATGTTAGTTTTTCCACTACATTTCTATGCACTAGCTCTCACTACATCCCCCACACAGCTCTGTGTGGGAGGCCCCAGTGCGTGTGTGTGTGCTCACACTTGCAGGTGTCCGATGAGCTGTCCAACGGTGATCTCCTGCGCCACCCGGTGATAGAGGCTGTGACTGTTGAGGACCATGCTCTCCAGAATGGCCAGCGAACGCTGCAGAATGGAAACGTCCACCATCGGCTGATTCACATAGCCCGCAATCTGACCAGCGACAAGACGAGGAAAACACCCCATTAAAGCCTTCACAGACAAAATCCAATGCTTTCTGAGTAAAAGTCAGAGACATTGCTGTGACTGCTTTCGGTAAAAGAAAAAAAATTACGAATAGAAAGAAATTCTCAAGCATGAAATTTGCTAAGGCGGTCCAGGCTCGGTGAAAAACTACAGTTACGGCATAGTTGTATGTACGTAAGAGTACGTTTTTTTAAACACCTTCTCTATAACCAGCATTTCCTAGGTCTGTAAAGAAATGCTGGGTCTGAAGTGGGACTAATGTCCCTCCCAAGGTGACCAGAACTGTCAATCAAAAATGATTGAGCTGTATAAGCCTAGCCTGACTACATGCTGCCTGCATTTCCATAACTCTCTCCACAAAAAATAGTAAAAAAAACAGTCTGTTGTTGCCAGGGAAACAATCCAGAATTTAAATGTGTATAAGGGTACCTCTGATGTGGTACTTTTTTAATTGTTTTTTTTAACTGTATTCAATGCATGAAAATGGAGTCAGTTAAACTAGCTGTTAAGTGCAGATGGGTTTGAAAATCTCTTTTTGATTTAGTAATGAAGTCACCATCTGGTGATGTCACCACACAGGCAAACAGTTCCATCCCACCTGAACAGGATGAAATTCAAGGGCATTATTAGACTTTTCAATATTTTAAAGTGTTTAATGGTCACAGTGCGGAAATATATTCAGAAAAAATATAACTTCTTTCGATTGTACTGCGTCTTTAATAAAGACACATACATGTTAATTATATCTAGATTTATAGCTCGATTTGAAAGTTGATTTACTAACACATGAGATTAAGACCTGAGATTTGTCTTTTAAATGGCATACAAAGGGAAAAACAACAAGGCATACTGGTGCAGAGATGTAGCTACAACCCATAAAAAGACAGAGTACTTCTACAGTGCTTGTTGTTGTGCAGTACTTCAGTGTTTAAAAATCTTCACAGACCAAGCTGAAAGAGCTCAGAAAAGGCTCCAAACAACATGGGGGGAGTTGCTAGGTAACAGCAATCCACTCAGTTCCGGCAGTGTTGTGTGGGAAAAGACATGGGGCAGGACTTTGGGGACAGTAGTTTGAAGCCTGTTTCGAACTACTCAGACTACCTTAACTCATTTAGAGAAAAAAGAAAATATATAAACAGGCCTTTAGCAGAATAATCAAGAAATACTGTTGTGTTTCCATTGCCAACAGTGTAGAAACCTGTGTCATTGGGGGTGTACTTTGTCGAGTTAAAGAGGAGAGTTCTAACCTGTTTAATGAAGGACAGAGAGATGAGGTCCCACGACACAATTCCATGGTCCATTAGCTCAAGGAAGGCAGTTAAAGTAAAGGCCAGCATTTCCCCAAAGCTGTGGAAGACAGAATAACAATGTGTAACCCCGTGGTTTAGAAGGCAACACCGTGGTTCAGAGGGCAACCCCGTGGTTCAGAGGGCAACCCCGTGGTTCAGAGGGCAACCCCGTGGTTCAGAGGGCAACCCCGTGGTTCAGAGGGCAACCCCGTGGTTCAGAGGGTAACAAAAAAACATAAGTATTTAACCTGCCACCAACTTAAGAATCGGTCATAAGCCAACTATAGCCACAGACAGCATAATATCAGGGCAGGGCCACCATATCTGGGCAGGGCCACCATATCTGGGCAGGGCCACCATATCTGGGCAGGGCCACCATATCTGGGCAGGGCCACCATATCTGGGCAGGGCCACCATATCAGGGCAGGGCCACCATATCTGGGCAGGGCCACCATATCAGGGCAGGGCCACCATATCTGGGCAGGGCCACCATATCTGGGCAGGGCCGCTGCAACCACCTGCAGGGAAGCTTCCAGGAGCCAGTGGAAAAAAGGCCTAGCTACCTAGTCTTAATAAGATGTTGCCATGGTGACATAACGGCTGGGGGGCTGCATCTGGCCCTTACTTCAGACACAAGCACCTTCACCTTCAGGGTTTTTCAACCAGTAGTCCACAGACTGATGAACTGTGAGGTGCACATATTTCAATGTAAAAAAAAGTATAAGAATTTTTCATACATTAGTTTTATAATAATAGGCCTGTGTCTATTAGCTTGGGTGATTTACTTTGTTACACTATTGTGAGACTCCGTGAATATTGGTCATCTATAGCTTTTGACTGTGATTTGGTGCTTCCCAGAATAGAATAGGTTTCTGGTGTCGGTGTTGGGTTGCTAAAATAGACCCATGGTTAGTCCGTCTGTCTTTGACTCACTGGGTGCCACTCTCCACCAGACGAGCAAGGGTCCCAATGCCCTCCATGTTGATGAACTCGGCGGCAAAGGTGGGGTCCGCGGACAGCTTGGCAAGCTCTTTCAGGGCCTCCAGACGGGCATCTATGCCATGGGATTGGATCCGGTCCAGAAGCTGCCTCGCTGCACGAGCCTATTAGAGGGGTGGAGGGGACAGAGCACGGTGGCGGTGGCCATTGAGTTCCCTTTCACCTGGTTGACCTCAATTACATCTGTTTGATAGAAGCAAGCTGCAACCGTTGAGAAATCTATAGCTTAGCAATAGGGTTTGTCTACTGCGGAGAACATTACTTAAACTTCTCAGTGATGAAACTGAGAACTATGAAGCAATAAGTTAATTGTTGAGCTGGTTAAATATACTTAAGATATCTAGTCATTTGTATAGAGAACAAACAACAGAATGAACAAGAACAGAATTAGCCTCACAGGAGATATGGCTAGTCGAAGGATGGTTCCATTCTTGATATCACTACGGCTCTGGAAAGAAACAAAAAGAGTGAACATTGCTACTACAACATCACATTTCCGGAAAACACTTCAATATAACCAGTAAACAATATGCTGCAGCAAAAAGCACTTCATACTGATGATATGAAATGCAAGACTAACATCAAGGGACCATATAGTGTACTATGTGAAACCACAGCAATATCTTCTGACACAGTACAGGGCTCACCTGCTCAGTGATGTAGAGCTGAGGGCCATCAGCATAACGCAGGGCAAACTGCTCTGAGCCAGACAGAGACCACCTGTGCACACATACACACAGAATCAATTGGAAGGTAGGTGACCGAACTCTCCAATTATCCTACTCAATACCACGGTACACCTCCATAAACATTCGGCAGACACACACACACACACACACACACACACCTCAATAAACCAAACTACGGTAACGCAGCAGTTTTTTCAAGCCGATAGAAAGTACAAAATGTGTGCATAAGGTTTAGTCAGTTTGGGAGCCTCCAGCATTTCCATTTACCAGAAGAGCAGATGGAAAAGATTGTGCGGGGATATATTCAGTGGGAGTTACGTGTTGAAAAAAGTAAACATTTTGAAAAAATGCATTCGGATGTGAGCAAGAGAGAACGTGAGAGTGGGAGGAAGGATAGAACAGAGAGCACAGAAGTAGAGAAGTGGAAAATGAGAGAGTAAGCAGAAGTAATCACAATTGACACAGGCGAGGTAAATCAGAAGAATGAAGAGAGGAAATAGAAAGACAATGAGAAGGGGCACTAGGAGAGGGAGTCAGAGAGAACCATCATCCAGATGGGAAAACAGAGTGACAGAGAAAAGAAAGCAGAACGGTTATGTAAGCATAGAAACAAGTCGGAGCCTGACCCCCATCTGTGAGCCATTAGACCTCCTTCATTAGGGAAGAACGAGGCGTTTTAGGACTTGACATGAGAGACAGAGGACGATGGGAGACTGGGATATGATAGACAGAGGACAAAGGGAGACTGGGATGTGAGACAGAAAATAGATGAATATAGCCCAGACTCCATTAGCCAAATATCAGCTTAGCAAAACTAATCGAATCCTTAAGCTCATGGCTCCACTTAGACTGGAACTGGCGGATGAAGGTGAACGAGGTCACCATGGATGCTTCCCAGTGAACCTATTTTCTGCACTGTGGACTTCTGGCTTGGGCCCATAGAAGAAAAGAGGGTGTGATTTGGTATGTCGGCAGTATGTAAAACTCGAAAGATGTGGTGTCTCAGAGCATGTTAATTTGGGGATTGAAAAAAAAAAAAAGGAGAACGATATTCGACACCTTGCATTCAATAGCATTCTTGTATTGTGCGATGATGTATTGTGGGTATGACCGAGCAAGAACGCAGTTCCGTTAAAATGTATTTATCCCTGTCTGATGTTCTGCCTTTGGTAATGGTAGATTGGCGACAGAATAAAAAAAGAAGTGTTTCTGAGTGGCGCAATCAAAGCCTCAGCCTAAATCCAATAGAAAGTTTGAGGCACTTGAAGATTGCTGTCCATCGATGCTCCCCAAAGAATTGGACAGAGCTTGAACAGATCTATAGTTGATAGTAACCTCCACCAATTTCACAAAAAAAGAACTGCAGGCTACAATAAGCAAACAGCAAACAGAACACCCAGCTGGTGTTTTGGTGAATGCAGGGGATTTCAATCACTCAAATCTGCAAACAGTTTTTCCCCAATTCCACCAAAATGTCTACTGCCCCATCAGAGGAGACAATACACCAGACCATGAGTACACAAGCATTTGAGTCTTACAAAGCCATTCCCCTCCCCCACCCGGGGCAATCTGACCATCTTTCACTCTTTCTACTCCCCAAGTATTTGCCCTTCATTAAACATGTGAAACCATCAGTGAGGACAGTCAAAGTGTGGCCAGAAGGGCCTGACTCACTTCACCAGCACCAGTTTCAAGACAGACTGGAGTTTGTTTGCCACTCAAGCCCCACCTTGAGTTCCATACGAACATTGAAACATATGCTTCCTCCGTTCTAGATTACGTCAACATCTGCACCAACAATGTCACCACCCATAAACTAATAAAGACCTTCCACAACCAGAAGCCATGGATGAACAGAGGTCCGGCAACTGCTAAAGGCACGTGACTCTCACTCACAAAAACTCTCACTGGAACAGGACTAATGACTTCCTAACCAACAGAACCCAGTCTGTCAGGTTAGACAACATCACCTCCTCCAACTTGATCCTGAACACTGGTGTTCCACAAGGCTGTGTGTTGAGCCTTCTCCTGTACTCTGTCTTCACCCACGACTGCGTTCCTGGACACAGTTCCAACCCCATCGTCAAATTTGCAGACAGCGGTGGTAGGCCTGATTAGGGACAGTGAAGTCAGCCTACAGGGAAGAGGTCATGCTGGCAGCATGGTGCACAGATAACAACCTGGCCCTGAACACAATGACAACCAAGAGCTCATTGTGGCTTACAAGAAATCTAAAGGCTGCAGCCACGCCCCAGTCCTTATCGATGGTACTGAGGTCGAAAATGTGTCCATCTTCAAATTCCCGGGTGTCCACATCCCCAAGGACCTCTGCTGGACCGTAAAAACTTCAGCCCTGGTCAAAAAGGCACAGTAGCTCCAGTACTTTTGAAGAGGCTGAAGAAACCCTGCCTGTCCACCAAGATCCTTGTGATCTTTTACCACTGCACAATCAAACTATGCCAAAGTGTGGTTTAGCAGCAGCTCCATAGCCGACCGGCAGGCCCTGCATTGGGTGGTGAAAACCGCCCAGCACATCACTGGTGCCAAGCTTCCTGCCATCACATACCTCCAGCAGAAGTGGTCTGCGCAAAGAGCACAGGATCAACGAGGACCCTTCACATCAACGCCACACACGGTTTGCCCTCCTACCATCAGACAGGCGGTACAGGTCTCTTCAGTCCAGCACCAACAGGCTCAAGAACGGTTTACATCTGCGGTAACAATGCTCTGTGACCCATCACTAACCCTACCGCCATCTCTCTGGGATCTTTTTGCACAACTCCCTTGCACTACTTTGACACTGCCTTGCTATGCCTGATAAAGGAAGT
This sequence comes from Esox niger, assembly GCA_016801105.1. Taxonomy (NCBI): domain Eukaryota; kingdom Metazoa; phylum Chordata; class Actinopteri; order Esociformes; family Esocidae; genus Esox; species Esox niger. The sequence continues at coordinate 9,367 of JACXGJ010000592.1, forward strand.
ATTCAGTTTTCAGTAAAAGGTATGTATCTACATCAGGAACATCACCGCTGTAATCTCTGCATTTCAGTTGCACATACACCTTGTATATTCAATTTGCTTCTGCAAATTCAGAATTGCCATTGTGCTTGCATTCTCATAGTTGTTACACACACACACACACATCCACCTTGGGACCACACTGCTGCTATCTCTGCATCCTGGGTGATTATGATACCTTAATACATCACTCCTTCATTTGCACATCTTAAATGCAATTTTGAAATTGCCATTTGTACCCGAAAAACTTTTATCCCACTTGTAACATACACTACACATAATACTGTAAAGTTTGCCCCACCCCTTTGCCTTATTGCACATTTATTATTGCCATTTGTATTGCATTTGCCCTCAATGCATATCTACACATTCCACTGGTAGTATACATATACTTAATATTTCTAAATATTTGTAAATTATTGGCCCTCTATTTACAATGAGATGCTAACTGCATTTCATTGTACTGTACTTGTACTCTTTAGTGACAAAGTTAAATCAAATCTACCAATAGGGGATTCCACCTGGTATTAATTCAGGAGGGCGGAGGCTTATCCAATTAGGATATTTCAGTTTTATATTTTGAATACATACATTATTTGAAATATTAATAATAAATATCCTTAAATGTGTGGATTACGGTATGTAGGAAAATGTTCTAGGTTGTGTAGACTTGCTATATATTCTATATATAGACACCTGTGTGCTCTAATCCACGAACATTAGCTATTCATAATATTTCCCAGTGTAATTTCATTATAGACCTGCAATATGTCTGGTTCCTGTGTGATTATAAACAGCTTGGCATGTGGAGCTGGTGCTTACCCATCACAAACCTCCCGTATGATAGAAGACAGGGGTTTCTTCTGCAGACACACAACAGACAGATAAAAGACTGTTAAACTCTGCAAAACTACTGCAATCACTTGGAAAATAGTTGATTGATAAAAAAATGCCAAACTCGTCATTATATTTAATTCCAGCAACCTACTGAAAGACACCAACCATAAGATATTTCAGAAACTATTCTGATTGTCCACAACAGCAAGCTGACAGATAGCAAGACCTGTCTGTCTCTTTGTCAGCCTTAATTCAAGCATAAAAGGTTTTAAGCTCATCTGGGAAGGAAACATCATTGTTTTTAATTCTGACACTTACATTCAGACATTGACACTTTGCAATGCAGGAATGGGCATCCATATTTTTTAACAGTGAAAGAAAAAAAATCATACTTCGGCAATGTTAGTGTTGTCTATGCTAAATATTTACCCTATGCAGTACCAAAGAGTAAAAACTCTTAAGTCTAAGAGGCACATAACTACAGAATCTTATTTCAAAATGCCACTTTTTTAAATAATGGACTATATTTCCTTTTATAACAATATGCATTTAAAAATATCACAGACGTCTTAATAATTTCAAGACTTTTTTCATAATATTGTGGCTCATATCCTAATATCATGGCAGATTTATTTATTACATGGCTAATTTCATAATATCACTACCTTTTTCATTATTTCTTGGCACATTACTTAACTTCGGTTTCATAATAACAAGTAGTTTTTCATGATCACAAAGGATATGCCAATTAAAGCAAGTGGTTGGTCTTTAGCCGTTAATTGGTTAATCCAGACATACTAGCTTCACCTACAGTAGCTCACTTTGTGGACTTGCAAACAGGATTGAGCTTCATTCAAGGTTCTGCTTGAGGATAGCAATTTAGCATCAAGACATTCTGGGCTAAATCACTATTAGTATGTACACATCCTTGTAAATGACTATAGAAATGCTAAAACAAACAAACATACTGTTAGTCACTGCCAGTGGCATCGTTAGGCCTGGGTTCTTTTTGGAATTGCCCCGGGTCATTTGATGACAGCAAACGTTTTCATAGCGTGTGCATACCTTCTATTGTGCAGCCTTGATAGATAGGTGCACTTGTTTTGGCAGAGTGACTTGCGAAGGAAGCAGATCGGTTGGGTGTTGTAGCGGAGAATACAAATCACAAAATGACTCAGAATCGCAACATGGGTGCTGGGGAAACTGGGGTAGCTGCCGCAACCAGGTGTACAGGGCTATTATTTGGCTTGATATTGGCTAGATCAACGTGCAGTGCTGCAGCAAGCAGTAGCTATAGACACCGTGACTGACTGATCCAAACGGTAACGACCAATAATATCGCCTAATGGTACGTATCCCAGGGGCATTAATGTTGGCTAATTTGCATGTCACTATTCCAAGTTAAATATTGTTCACCAATTGAAATAATCCGTCCTTTCTCGCCACACAATTTAATGGATATTGTCAGGAAGCCAGCATCGTTTATACATTTTCTTCTTATAGCCATGATCTGCAAAGGTAAAAGATTTGGCCAATCAGCGGTTAAAGATCACCCGCTTGCATTTATTGACATAACCCAAGTGATCATGAAAAACGACATGATATCAAGACATTGACGATTAAATTACGAAATAGGCAATATATTTATGAAATAGGCCCTAAGAACTTCATGGTCTGTTTAGATATTACTAAATACATATTTTGATGAAAAGGCCATTCGTTTATACAATGTATTATTTGAAAATATCTTATTCAGAAAAGTGATATAATATCAAAATATTCCACAATTATGTGCCACTTAAAATATATTAAACTAACTAATTTGTTTCATTTTGAATCCTTTCGTCCTGAATAGTCCACAGCTAAAAAAGAAATTTTTCAGACTATTACATCTCTTTATCTTGATTTCTCAGCTGTAGTAATAAGCATTGACCTTAATTACAGCAAGCCATTTATCACACTTAAGCATAATCAATCTCTTGCTTTCCAGAGTCACAAACAATCTCATCAACATGTTCATGGCAATGTCCATTTTTACAGCATTAAAACATTAGTTACATTTTTGTTAACTGTCAAACAATGAATCTGAGAGGATAAGCACAAATTGTGTTCTGAATATATACACAATCTGGCTACTGCTGTACAATTGAATGTCAGCATATTTGGAATACGTTTTTGCACGCACCTGTAATAGAAGTATTTCCTGATATTACAATGCAAAAAGGTTACATTACTCCTGAAACTCTTGTAAATGAAAACCCTATTCAAACATGTTTATTTAAAATTTAAAGTATACATTTGTATCAGAGTATTGAAAATAAAATTCTCTTTGCTGCCCATATGGATGTGAGGAACTTGTGAAACCTGTAAACTGAGATGGCCAATTTGAGTGCAATCATTTAGCTTAATTTAACAGATATAATAATATTCAAGCAATAGAATGTTTCAAGAATGCTGATTATACCTAAAATAACTGCAGAACCAATTCCAGAACAGTCAGACATGGGGTGTTGAAATCATCTTACTTGTTATTTTTGCAGCCTAATAATTATAACTATCAATGTATCTAAATCCTTGCCTTGCTTGGCATTCAGTAGAGGTAAATAAATGTTGACACACTAATGATTTAGTAAGCCTCATTAAAATTGTGTTGGACAAAATTCATCTGCGGTAACACCATTACTGGTGACATTCCAAGATATTCAATATGCTAAAGCTAGACAAAAATCTTAATGATGTATTTTACACCAGTCTGAGCAGAAAAACACTATTGTCTTTCTCCCTTTAATTATCTAATGTGGAGTGTTCAGTTTAAAATAGCTGGCACAAGTGAAACAACACATTAAAAAGGTGTTTTTAGATCCCCACTGACCTGGTCAATCTCGATGAGCTGGGCGTTGGCACCGGGCCACTCTATTGCCACTTTGACGATATCAGAGGGAGGTGGCATGGCTGCTGTCCTCTGCAGGAAAAAGGCAACACAGAGAAGTATACAGAGCACCTCATTACTGTTATTTTACTACATATGTTACCATCCCCCAAAGCTATTTTTAAAACATGTCATAGTTAGATCAATCATACGATTGGCCCCAACTGTAAAGTGGTTTTCTAGAAGGGTATGTGGTTTTTGAAGATAAAGATCTTCATTGCCAAGCAAAAACAGATATTCAATATGATAGACATAGTTTGTCCTTGTCTATCTTATAAAGACTTCCAAACAAGACAGTACTAAGCTTTTAAAAATTGTGTAATATCCTGTTAACTGTACATCTAGAGGTACTCTTAGTATGCTACATGGCATTAGTTTGCAAAACAACCTCCCTTTCTACGAACAGCATGCAGAGATATAGTCTGCATCCACAAACTCATCTGACTCTGGAGAAGTGCATTACCAAAAAGCTGAAATGTACTTTCAAGTTGATGCAATGATAGATCTGACAGATTTTATCTGTAGTGGCTTGAGGTAGCTAGTCATCAATATGATACATTCTCATGATTGTATACCCACAGAATGTAGCTCCACACTTTGTTTAGCCCAATTGCCAAAATCCACTTCAAAAAAGCATTTTAACAGCTTTCCTGACTGACATTGGACTGGTCCATTGATGGGGAGAGGTCTTTTATGTGGAAGTCTTCTAAATATCAGTGCCCCAGGGTATTCAACATCAAAGCGCAGGACCAGTGAGAGTGAAACACTGATATTATGCATCTAAAGCTCAGACTAGACTACATCTCTGACAGAAAGTCAAACACTGAAACCAAATTTCAAAAATCTCACATGGAGTTGTTTAAATAAACATTATTTTGCCGGTCTACTCCACAAAAATAGTGTCATTTTTTGGTTTTACAGCCAGTAACAGCATTCATTCAACATTCAGATACCTACAGACCATTTCTGCATCTTTCTGTAAAGAAAATGTAAATACCACATACACTTTATCTGGGCTGGGCAGTTTTTATAAGATCCGCATCTCTGAAAAGCTGTCCTCCCACTCACAAGCCCTAGCACCTGTGTGTGGGCTGGGGTTGGTTCAGCTCAGCTCCCAGATCTACTGCAGATACAACTTACTACAGAGCTCAGGTTTGCCTCTGCTCGCCTCCCTATTCTATGTCCATAGGGATTCTTTGTTCTGCTCCTGGTTGACAGGCAGTGCAACGACAGATGAGCATGTATATACAAGCAGTAGAAATCTGTGATGGCAGCGTTTCATTGGGTACCACACCACGCATAATCAAGCAGTGCTTGTCACTGCATGGTGTAGATGACAGCAAGCTCCGAACTAACACTTTCTGTAGAGTGCAGAGGAAGTCAGAAGAGTCAGGGAGATATTTTTTGGTCCAAAAACAGGTTTGTTTGGGGTAAAGTCTATACCCCTTCTTCTGCCAAACACACAATGCCTGGAACACATCCAAAGACATCAGTGAAAAAAAAAAACATTCTCCCAGAATTCCCTGTCCCCAGGGATCCACTCTGGCTGAGGAGGCTGTTGGTGGGAAGAGATGGCCACAGTCAAGTGTCTCAACCTTGGTTGTCTTATTGTTTTCAATGGATGCAGGTTTTTAGCATGCATATTTTCAAGCCAAATAAAATCTCAGACTAATTCTAGGTTGGGTCAAATCAAAATAAAGCAACTCAATTCACTATAGCAGAATGTGCAAACAGCTTTGTTTACTTTCCAAAGAAAAAAAGTAATTCCTTTTATAACAACTCCAATAACAAACTGGGTCCAAGTCAACACTGCTGTTTGATACAGTAGTCGCAGAGCACTCACATCTATCTGGAAATAATATCCATACATAAGGAGACTCCTGGTTATGGAACTCACGTGGACAAAGAATTTTGGAAAAATAAAACAAGACCACAATCAGTCATTGGTTGGGATTACTAAAATGGGTTATGCAACAAAGCCAATCCTAAACTTGCTGTGAAAAAGCTGCAGATAAATACAGATTCACATTATGACCCATATGCTATTATAGCCCAAGACTTCTTCCATAACGGGAATAATATTCAAAAAAACTGACCTATCAAATCTTTCACTACACACACAAAAAGCACATAACATGACACATTTTCAAAGAACACATCAAAAGCAGCGTGGACACCAAGGGTTTCATTAAGAAAAACAATTTCTATTTTTAATATTCCACAGACAACCTTTTATAACCATGCTGTTGCAGCATCTGTGCATGTGGCCCAACAACAACAGCAATGTGAAACAGACGCCGGGAAGAGACGGGGCAAATTTAAAGGCTAACCTAACCTTGTCAGACAGGAACTCATACATCAACTGGGCCACAAAGCCAGCGCTGTCTGAGGGTATAAGTGAGGGACATCCAATCCCAGTCTCAAATGGCATCCAATTCTGAGGTAGTGCACTGATTTTGAACAGAGCATGTAGGGCATTGGTCAAACGTAGTTCCCTATATAGGAAATAGGATACACTGATTGCAGTTTGAGCTTCAGCACCAGTCAAGGCCTGTACAAATGAGGGTGCTACTCAGTTCTGCATTTTGTCTTCGAGCTCCTCTTTGAGAGTCGATTTTATAAAACTTGCAAGAATGTTATTTACTTTCTCAATTCACCTAATGAAATCTTCCAGACTCTTGTTCTTATACTTTACCCTTTCTCTCCTAACCCCAATCACTTACTTATGTGTCTGCAGCCCGGTCTTGTCACAACAACCACCAATGGATTTGGGAGGGTTGAAAATTGCAGCAAGCTTTCTTGGCTGAGCACTTAAGTCAAGCCACTTAGATTTTTCCCACACTCCTCTTCCAGCTACGAAGTCCTGTGTGTCAATGCATTTGAGGGCACGCTCGCTCACATGCAGACCTCCCTTAGCTTTGCAGGAAGTCGCAATAGCACGATGAGATCATGAAATCCCCAGTGACATTGCAGCCCTGTTTCCCAGGAGTTCCTAGTCATTTTTGCACATAGGGCTGAACACACATGTCACCTTTAGATTACTGGAAGGCCCCAGATCTCTCCAATAACTCAGAGAGCAAACTCCAGATAAATAGAATTTAATTTCATATGAAGGAAATTATTATAAAATGGTCAATATTGTACTAGTGCACACTATGCCTGGAATAAAAACTGAAGTACAGCACAGTGAGGACAACATCTGAATACCTACTGAGTGAAATTCCAGTAGTTGACAAAAGGCCACAACCACAATGGTGGGAAAAACCACTAACTACCACTAAGTCCATGAAGGCCAGGGATAAGAGGTCAAGACAGACAGTGGTTTAAACATCTGGTTGTGTGGGTGCGTGTGTGTAAAAGTCAGAACCTGTGTGCCAGGGCAATAAAGGAGGGAATTGAAAACAGATGCCCAATATGCCTTATAGAGAGCCATTCTCAGTTGAGCAGGCTTCCCTCTCAAAACAACCGGGCAGTCAGACTCGGCAGCCTTCTTGATAAACATCAATTCAAAACAAAAAGCCCTTCTGCTGTTTCTTCCACAACGTTCCCCCACGTTTGTAGAACAGTCCCAGCAAGGGCTCTAATCTAATGCAATAAGGCAAATCTCTCCAGTCGACAATGCTCATCCCTTAACACCGATTACCGAGAACGTCGGTGGGGTTTTCTTCTCTGATCCTGGGTTCGATCTTAACAAGATATGGCCGTCCTCACCTGTTGAGAGAGCACTTTGCACGCTCTGTTTCACCGTTCAAATCATGTCATCAGCAACCCTGTGAAGAGACGAACAGCTGTCAAGGCAACATCTTCCAAAGCGTACGTGGTCATGTTGCTGATTTGGTTTCTGCCTGAAGACCTGTACACCTGCAGCCACAGTGCACCAGTATCTTATTTGCTGGTCATCTGATCATTTAAAAGTATTGATAGACATTGTGGCATTAAAGGGACACCTCCTAATTATAACATCATAAGAGGACAGGCTACAATTCAGAGTCCGACACCATAATTAACTTCTTCTTAGCTTTTCCACCTTTCAAGCTATTTTTGGCAAGCCACTGGGCTTCAACATCTTAGTAGTAGTTCTTATTGATATCTGTATAAACACTTTGTTTGAGGTTCTGATCACATAAAGCTGAAGGGCTTAATAGAATATATTTCATTGGATTGATATGAGGGCAAAACACTGCAACAAAGCCTAACAGTGGAAAAGCATAGTATGATAAAAAAAGAAATGTTTACCTACCCTGTCAATCCCTTCATTGTGAATTCTGATACAGTCCTGTTAATAAAAACTGCCACAAATAAATTGCAGAACAGACCCTGATATGTTTTGAATCCGAGGGAAGCTGTCTTGATGTAGGATTCTCTTGTTGGAGTGAGAATGGATAAAAAGTGGCCATGCATTCCAGGTGAAAAAGGACAATTCTGCTGATGAGGCTGCAGATCTCAGTAACTCCAACAACCACTGACCTACCTAAATGGGTGTCTCAAGACCCCACAGCCCTCCGGGTACAAATTCACTGACCTTCAGTATAAAGTCTAGTTTGAGTTTGCATGGCTCTTTTAACAGTAACATGTGTTCATGCTTTTTTTCCAGGACATGTGGATGATCTTGGCTCCTGACAATATATGGACTGGTTAGTACCAGAGGGACACCGCGTCCAGGAAGACATATATTGACCTTCTGTTCAATGATTGGAAGTCCCCCCTTTCACAGAAATGCGGGTGATTCCAGTTAAACACAGTACGGCAGCTGGATGCATTTGTAACTATGGGTCAATGCCGTCCATCATTAATAACATTGTAAGAAGCGAACGGGGCTTCAGCTCGAATACATAATGACAGTGTTGGCTGTAACTTAAGAGATTGGATTGATCTGGCTTTAAACGCCATATCTTTTGACACATGGACAGCACGGACAATTGAGAAACAGATAAAAGTAGCGATTTTATAAATCATAATGTAGCAGGCTAAGCATAGATTATAAGAAAGGTACTAAGGAAATGGACTGCAAATTAGCCGCATCGCATGGCAAGCCACGTAAATTCAGTTACTTGTGGAAAAACGGAGAGCCTGAATGAAATAGTAGCCAGTGCCTAATATAATAACTTCGGTTTACAAAATAGACTTGTCAGTATCTCCATAACATGGTAAACGTATGCATTTAAAGAACAATGTATTCCTCTCAGAAGGTAATCACAATAAAAAAAGCCTTCACGCGATATGTTCCTCCGCAAACATATTTTTCAGTAGACTACTGCTGATACTATTTGGTCTGTCTGCGGTCGCACTAAATGGTAGTCCTGTAAGAATGTAACCGCAAAATAATATAATGCATCCAATATCCTAATTGTTTATTTACGATTTGTAAATCGCTCGTGCATTGGTAGTTACTTACCTTACCACATTGCTTGGATCGGATCGCCGCTGTCTGATACTTCCACCAATGGAGATTCTGTGGTAAGATGATACATCACCACTCCTCGTAGGCGGGACATAAGGTCTGTGTCCATGGCTACTGCACAGGATTTCTGTCTTTCACTTTTTTTCAGCGGTGCATATAATTTAGCGCAATGTATACATTACACAGATCCCAATCTGATAAGGATGGGAAAAGTGATAACATCGACAGCATATTACAGAAATATTATATTCACCACGGAATGAATTATAGTCAAAACATATCACGTACGTTTTTATTTTCCATACAGACAACAGGTGGTGCACAACACACCCACAACCAGAACTTGAACATATTTATACAGTACGAAGAAATACGCAAACTTATCTAATGGTTCACATCAGACGTTACAGAAAGTAGAGATCCGACATGCCCCATTATTCTATTTTTCTTACCGGGGCACTCTGGTCTGGTTGTTGTCCCCGCCCCGCAGAGGGGGTGCCCCAGAGCAAGACATCTCCGTGGCTCATGTTTCACTTGTAGTGGGGCTGGTGGGGCCAACCTCGAACGAAAAACACTTGCTGGTAAGACGTCTCATTCTGGGAAACTGGGGTGGGGGCAATAAGCAGACCAGATTGGCCTACCAAAAACAATTATGGATGCTTGTCTCTATGTCGGTTGTCATAGAGACAAGGGAATTTCTGCGTGTGCTCTTAAATCTCATGTGAACCAGAGACCTTACATAATTTCTTAAATCTCATTTCAATAGTCTGTTTTGTTTCACAGGGCATTTGAAAACACAAGGATTATTCCCTTCAATGAATTGCCAATACAGTATGCTTGTCAAGATGCTGTCAGTTAGTGGAACTGAGGAGAACTCCCCCACACTCACTGCACTTAGACAACATAAAAAAGGGGCACCTCCACTATTTTTGTAATTCTCCAAACAGGCTTCAATTAACATTTAATGTACAATATCGAAAAATACTATTTGCTGACTGAATGTTATTTTAAAAAGATTGCCCTCTGCAACCTACAACGGGACTGAAAACATGGGAAAACACGAAAAACCCGGGTTTCTCAGTCTAGCTGATAATGTTATATCATCATAAAACAGTACAAGAAAAGTGAACGACAAAGTATCAGAAATACAGAAGAAAACGAAGCACCTCACTTTACTTTCATAATTTATAGTTTCATAGAGTACACACTGGCCATGTTCAAGGAGAACGCATACCTGTACACCCAAACCAAAACAGTTTACCAATAGATATGAGGACAGTTCTTTAAGGCTCATAACACAACAATAAAATTGAGGGCAAGGGACAGAGAGCACTATCGCAGAAGATGCACTATTACACAAGCATTGCACAGTTAGTCATCACAGTTCACATCTCAGGTCATTGTATTTTGTGTGCGCGCACAGAAGACAACATGCAACCCTTTAGACTTGTTTTCTGTTAATTTAGCAAATGCCAGTTCTGTTCAGACAAGACAATGCATGCCATCGCAGCCCACAAGCTCTGGTTCTACCAGAAAAACAGCCAGGGGAAGGAATTGCCCACGAACTACTGCAAATGAGAACTAGTTGCCTTTCCTCGTCCTCTTTCTGAGGAGTGGAAACATCTAGGCACTGTCTCACATACACACTTAGGCATCAACAAAGGGGTGAAATGAAGTCAGACATTATAAAGGCAGATAGAGAACAGTAATAATAGCAAAGGTGCATAAACATATAGGAATTTAGAGATTTAATTAAAAAAAGTTCCTGTTAGGATTCTTACATGACTGGTCTGAGACTTGTTTTTTGCCCATTGCTTAATTTAATATAATAAATAGTATCTCTGGTTAAATATGGCCAAGTATGCAAGCAGTGAACTTTAATCAACTGGTCTTTGGCCAATCAAATCCGCTCTTTAAAAGGCATGATTGGTCAAAAAATCAGTTGGTTGAAAAAAAAATCAGAATTAGACTCCCTGTGTAAATGTACCCAGGGAAACTGAAAAGGCATGTTTTGTGTAGAGGATAACTGATGCATCTAGGCTTGACTTCACTAAGGTTTGACTAATAGTTTACTGAGGTCACAAAGTCAAAGGTTTGGCAGTTACATTACATGCAATATGAACGACAGTCCCGAGTTTCATTCACAGAAAAATAATGATAAAAACATCTGATCATTCATATTACAGAAAGATGATTACTGTAATGTGATCCACAACTACCGATTGGGTGGTGAATTAGTAATGCAAAAGTTTTTTTTGACCACATTGTATTAAAACATTCCATAATTTTTTCCTCATTAAAATATTTAGGTCATACAGACACCTACAAACTCTGAAGACGATTCAATGAAAAGATGGCTGACAGTTATTTCAGGGGTTTGTGCCAGGTGCACATATGGTCTTCAACCAGAGCAAGCAAAATAATTGGTCCATCATCCATCATGTTTGGAATTTCATTCTCCCTGACTGTCTAGCTTTCATGTCTGTAAATATTAGCGAGCCGGACATAGTCAAAAAAGTATTAATGTATGTCCATTATTAGTTATACAGTTTTGATTTTAGTATGTTTAAGTACATTTTGTTTTTTCCCCACCAATATATATATATATACACAGACTTATCTAGAAAAACTAAATATTAAATGAAATGCAGCTTTCTTTAAAAGTCAGTAAACACAGGTATTCAGAAATGCTAAGTATGTGTTGAGCTCATTTCCATTTAAGTTCCTTATTATTTTGCCCCCCACGATGGAATCGCTGAGGACTATGAACTCTGTACATTCATACAAATGCAGACATCACTGTCCTGATTTTGACTTAACTTGGGTGAAGGAGTCTGGCCAAATATTATAAAATTAGTCTGATTGGCCAGATGACAGAGCTATAACAAGCAGATGAAAATGCAAACCTTAGATGGTCTCGCCCCCCAACCCTTTCACCCCGAATGAAAAAGGGTTCACACTGGAGCAGAGACATTCCAGCTACTCAGACGTCCCCCGGAAGAGCCACCTCCATTATTTTTTGATCAAGTCAGGGACCCTCTAGTCCATTAATAGATCCCATCGCAAAGAGGGGTTGATGATAGGATTAATTTATAAAAGATTTGACAATGATGGCTCGTTTTAGGATAGCCTCTCTGTGGGAAGAGGGCAATAAGCATGCGATGGTGCCCTGATGGGGTCATCCAGTTATTGTGTATCTACATACCAAACCATATTTGATTGCAGGTTCCACTGCTCACAAGAAACAAATAAGCCTCAAGAACCAAATAAATGTTTTATGATTCGTCCGCAATTTCAAATTTTGCGAAAACATTCCATCTATGGACAAAACTCGCTCAATGCGATCTTTTTCAGATAAGAAGCTAAACAAAAAGCGCCGGTTTTGACCACTAAACATTCACATGGATGCGGTCTGGCATAAATGCATATAAGGTAATCAAGCGTCTTCAAATTGTAAGAACTTGATACACAAGTTGCGAACACTGTCAAGACTCATTTGCGAGAACATTCATTTGGACCACACGGTGGCACTATAACGAGCACGCTTAGATCTCTTGTATCCCTTGGACGTTCAGGGAAATGAGACTTGCTAACCCGTGCTAACTCAGACAGCACTGACACAATCCTAATTAAACCTGGGTGAACGACGGGCCCCTGTTATTAGCGAGGGGTGGTAGCGGTGGTGGCGAGTGAGGGTTGGGTTCACGGCAGAATATAACTCGCAGGCGACAACACTTCGTTGTTGAAAGAAAAATACATATTGAACTGGCATTGAGCCCGGCCCTGGTCAGAGACAGAACTGTGCAACTGTGAAAGTGCCTGTGAGAAGGAAGGGAGGAAAGAAGGTGGTAAAGGGGTTAGAGAAAAGAGCGAGGAGAATGAGAGCGAGGCCTCTACCAGTCCGCATTGTCCCAGGTTTCCTCAGCAGGTTTTGCAGCAGGGCTCTTCTTGCCCTTGGTCTCCCCGCCAGCAGCATTGTCCCAGTTATTGTCCCAGGCCTCCCAACTCTCCCCAGTGCTGTGTTTGTTGTTGGACGCCGCCTCGGAGCCCCAGTTGTCCCAGCTGTCGGAACTCTTCTTCTCAGCAGCAGAGCTGTCGACGTTGGTCCAACTGTCACTGCTGGGGGACTTCTTGGGCTTGGAGGAGTTAGCGCTGCCAAAGGTCTCCCAAAAGTCCTGGGCAGGGGCTTGCCCTGGTTCTGGGACCGAGTTGCCCTGGTAACCTTCAGTGGAATCCATATTCTGGTAGCTCTCGCCGTCTGGGCTGCGAGAAGTCATAGAGGGGGCAGAGTCACTTCGCAATACTACGCCAGTGACTTCACCACTTACGTATTAACATCTTTATTTCCACATTAACTCAATGCTGGATGTTACCTGTTCTCTGGCTTTCCAGCAAAAAAGTCAGTCATGTCTTTCCAGCCTTTTGCACCAGCACCCTGAACCTGAGGGCACACGGCAACGTTACAAATCACATCTCATTTCAGGTCAAAATAAGTCATTTTAACCACGAGAACTTAATTATTCACTCAAGTAAAGGATGTAGTAGTATAATTAGTCAAACCTATAAAGTACTCACCACCAGAATAACAATGGCAGCAAGAGAGATGGGAGATAACATTATAATACTATGTTTAAAATGCACACATTAACACAACCAAACCAGTCTCCTCAGGCTACATCAAAAGATGAGAGCCACTGCGCATTTGACCTAGCTGAACCTGGGTTACTTCCTCAGGAACACAGGAAGTCCAATGACCCTTGCTCAGGAGACTGGTTTTAGGTTTGTGCTGCGTGGCAGAGGTCCACCTTCTCCTACCTTGGATGCCAGCCCAGCGATGCTGACGGACATTTCATCTATCAACTTGCCATCTTTGACCTGGACAAGCCAAATCACCATTAATGGAAAAGTTACAGCATCAACACCTTTGTGTTGTAAATCAAGACATAGCCACTGAGGCTAGCACAGGGTGTATTTTTGACTGAGAATGGTTTCATACATTGTGAGCAAAGCAATTTTGATTAAAAATTTTACCGGGGACGATATTAAGAATGCAGTGATTGGTGTGCCTATAAGGAGAGCTCATGTGGTTTCCATTAGTCCAGATACATTTTAAAACACCCATTTAAAGCAGCTATGGGGAATCTTTCAACAACAAGAAATTAGCTATTACACATGCATAGTCAATGCCATCTAGTCAGCCACTAAAGCAGATGCATTCCAAAGAACATAATGCACATTCAAATCTCAATTGGATTCTATTAAGCACGTTAGCCTAAAATGACCCACCACCAAATCAGTGTTATCAAAAAAATCAGTTACCTTTTCATGAGTAGGTTTGATAACATTCTCATTTAAAGTCTGTCCTAACTCTGCAGCCTAGTTGGGATAAAACGTGAGAGGGACATCATGTGTGAATCAAACGAAACAGTTTGACATTGACGACAAAAGCAGGACACAGGCTTCTAAGTAACAGGCATCCAGGACAGGCCGTTCACACAGACGTTAAACAAGCAGTCAGCACAGCGGACAGGCAGGGACTTTCCCAGGGAATGGAGCAGTGAGACTGTCATGCATGGATGGATATACCCTATGGTCAGCCAGTACAAAATTAATCATGTATACAGGTGTGATAAGATTACATTGTTATAATAAATGGCGGGAATGCAAATTTCTCTACTATTTGGTCTTTTTGAGCAACCAAGGTAAAAGTGACCGAGATCTTTGCAGGTATTTTCATAGGTAATAAACCCCTTTGATGTTAATGGACTAATATGATTTCAGCCCTAACAGTCCTCCCAAAACAACTGAACTTTTTGACTGTCAGGTTGTTTATTGCATGCACGCCAGTTAAGGTCCCCTCCAAAAAAACAAAATACGACAGAACTCAAGCTACAACACATTGAAAGAATATGGTAATAATGTGGTTTGGGAGTTGTTGTTTTTTTTTGGGGGGGGGGGGGTGTATCCATTGTAAAATGTGGCCCTGGTGAAACAAAACCTGCTCTACTATTTTAATGATTCAGAGGTATAGCCACAATAACCCAAATTAATTATGTAATAGATTATGGGTAATAACAACATGGTAGATTTCTATGCTAATGAGCACCACTGGAAAGGAAAGACTTTCAGCTTTCAACAGACAGCCGGGTTACTCAGATAGGGCCTAAAGTTCTTGCAAAAGACTCAATTTTAATTAAGTAACGGGGTACCCCAGATATGGGCTACTTACACTCAGGGAGTTAAACCCTCACAAACCTTGACATTACCATAGAATTTCAAACTAAATCATGACTTTTTTTGCTGCCAAGCTAAATCTTACAATAACAGTACTTGATGGGCTATTGAGTAGTACTGGACATTTTCAAAGACAGTATCAGACAATACGATGATGACCAGCCAAACAAGCTGCAATAATTATAAGAACAAAAAATAAAGAAGTTATGCGGGTGCCATATAGAAAAAGAGCCATGCATTTACTATTGGTTTTACCGGATCAGGAGGTGGCTTATAGCCCCTTAACTACGTCCAGAGAAAGCCAGGGTGGTGAATAAGCAACAAACAGGTCAAACTACAGAAATGCTCACTGAATAAGGGAAATTATTTATGTCAATTTCATTAATGCGCAAAATTAAGGGAAACCTGCAGGACAAACCTACTGTATGACAGTTAAACCAAATTATACAGTGGGGAATCCCTAGAATATGAATCAGGTTCCAGAATATAATTACATTTCTTTGGAAATATAAGAAGGAATTGAGGTCAGGCCTCAAAACATGGCTATGGTTGAATAAAGAGAAATTAAAAAGTCTTATCACTCCAAACAATTATCATATTTCCCAAAAAAAGGGGGTTAAAATATTCTCTTTTCTTCAGACAAATGGCGCACAAGAAAAGTTTATTATTTACAAAGAGTAAAATATAAACTTTGTTAAAGGTAGTCTAAAACATAGAAAAAAAAGTAGTTTGAAAGCTAAGCTCTCTGATAAGCAATCCAAATCTGTTAAATAAAAAGGTGTCATACCTTTAGAGTTGCTGTGGTTGCAAGTTTTGCAGTCTGTTTTAGAAAAAAATATTAGGGAAAGCAATCAATAAAACGTTATAAGTTCTATGATAAAAAAAGAAGTTATTTGGAAAAACGTACATTATCTTTGGCGACTGCTGCAATTTTGCTAGCCCCGATGGTGAAATTGCTCCAGCCCTATAAAAGTCAAAATGACAGATATGTTAATGGCCATTAATTTTTTTCCTTAATGGGACTGGCACAACTTTTTACTTCAGGTCCATTTAAATTCCTTGATGTGCCAAACCACTGTCATACCGAGTAAATGGAAGATAGAGCGTTGTTCAGGACATCATCCTCCTTCTTCTCTGGGATTGGTGTATTCCCAAAGCCAACATAGCGGTTCTCCTGATTCCCACTGTAACCACCACCACTACAAAAGGAAAGTCCTAATTAATACATGCATTTTAGCAGATGCTTTTATGCTAAAAAAAATTGCAATGACATGTACACACACAGGCAGACAAAATAGTTTTTAAAAGAAAGAATTAAACGTATCTTAAAGCAACCTGTTCAATCTTACTCGTGTTAAAAAATTGTATTTTTGGGTGAACATTCACAAAGAGCTTTGAAGTTATTTGTTTGATAACTATGGATCTATGAGAAAGAAGGCTTATTAAATCGGAGATGGGAAAACAGAACTGTTTGTTCCAGGTGCATTTGGTTTGATTTTAAAAAGCAGACAGATCCTCAAACATGGTGAAAGTATCTTGAAACATGGTGAAATAATAATGAAGAAAATAGCCTACAAGTTCCAACACCATTCAATCAATTGTTTCTTGGTTGACCAAGATTGTAAAGCAATCAAAGACTTATTCACTTTACTGAAAACAGTATATAAACACTCATGTATCAATTTCAAAGCATTCAATGAGTCGCAGTTAATATAAGGAAATAAGCAAACAAAATAATTACTATGCATTTCAGATTAGTCTTTTTGTGCGTATGGAACATTTCTGGAATATTTTATTTCAGTTCATGAAATAAGAGAGAAACACACATGTTGCTTTTTGGTTCTGTTCAGTATATAATGTATGGAAAATACAGTTAAGAAACAGATAATTCTGTAAGAAAACACTTACACACTATATATGATTTCATGATCCTTCTCATCCTTGCTATGTCACACAGCTTTCAATATGAGACATCATTTATTATGTGGGAAATCCTCCAATATTCATGAGGAAGAAAAGGGACTTACCCAGTTGGCACCGAGCAACACACAAATGCAGTTCATTCCATCTAATCTTAAAATCTAATTGTGCTCGGTCTGGACTCCAGAAGTGACATGATATTCTTCAGTAATATTAACTATAACTGACTTTCGACTACTATACAGGTCTAAAAGAAATATCTTGTTTTATGAAAATGCATCTTTGTTTATGGCAGCCTAATCACAGAATACATCTGATCAATGTGCGTGAGTGGTGCGTGTGTTTGCGTGTGATATAAAACGTCAACTTTCAGCACGTAATTTTTCCTAACACATTTGTTGTAGTATCGAGGACAAACAATGTATTTATTGCTATATATTTCAGGTTTAGGTCCCGTGATTTAAAGGTACTGTATACAGACTACACAAACACACAGCTCAGGTGCCTCATGGGCCAACTGTACACAATTAAGCAAAGACTACATTATGAAGTGCATACGTTCTGACCCGGTTACAGTGATCTCACCTTTGATAAGAGTTTACATCATCACTTAACCAGTCCTCAAAAGCCTTGTCTTTAGGTGTTCCAGAGTTTTGCCGTGGGCCCCCTGAGCTATGTTGAAAAACAGATACCATATAATTAGATAATATTTGGAAATATTCAAGTAAAATGCATAAATTCTCTTTATAACCTTACCGATGGGATGACGAAAGACCAATTTTAGGCTGTGGCGGAGTCCAGTCCTTGGCAAAGGACGTTTCAACAGACCACTCCTTACCCTCTGCAATGGTAGCAACCTGTCAACAGAACACAGAGGCATAACAATGAGTGATTGAGACCATAGTAAATACACCATCTGATATTAGAAAGTGATATTTGGAGTGTTCCCAGCAACAGTGCACAATCATGAAATGATGACTCATCAGAGCAGGCTTTCCTCACCATGTCTCTGAAAAGTGCAGCGGCTCTGCTGTTATATTTCTCCTGCATGGTCCAAGTTGCATCGTAATCCTCTTGCTGTTCCAGAAAAATACGGAACTTTCCATTCCCTCCCGCCTTCATCTTCTCTAGTTCAATGTCCTTCCACTTATCCATGGTAACAGAGCGAACAAAGCTAGAGTACAAGGATCAGATCAGCATTTCATTACATCCAAACAGGAAGGACGAAATGAAAATGGCTTCTAGTTATGGTGGATGAATTTAGATAATTACGGGGAATCATTACATCAGATAGGCATGACTGAAGGGATACAGTAATCTATCAAGAATTACAGATTCTAGAGAAGGTTTCAACCATCATGCACAGAGCCTTTGCTGGCAATTTAATTCCAAAATCAGCAAAACTGACACGTTGGTACTTTAAAGTGACTTACCTTAGGTGTACTCCCAAGCCCCTATGTTTACCAGAACATTCCAGACATATCCAGATCCCATAGGTCACACTCACCCACTGAGGGTTGAAGCCCCCACACTCAAAGCAAAGCTGAGGAAGGAAGGAAACATTGGATCACTTGCTATTTCATGTTGATTTTTAATATGAAAAAGTAAATTTGGACACTAACCAGTTTACAAGCTAGCTACAATTTTGAATAGATCAGCAAAGAGTAACCATCCTCAGCCAAATAAAAGTGCTGAGACACAGAATGGCCAGAAAAAAGATCCTGCCTGAATCATGGGAAGCAGGATATTGGGGAGTGAAGATTATAACAGGCATTCAAGGGGATCTTTACTTTCTGTTTTAAATTTCCACAGTCATAAAATGCTGACAAGAGAAACCGAATGTCCATTGTAAAATTAGCTTTAAATTGCAGGATTGGGGAAAGCTAGTGGGTTACGTTCATTTTTAAAAAGTCAATCTTCTGGGCATCATAGCAAGAAACAGCATACATATAGATTTTATAATAATATCCTTCTTTTTTCACAGAAGATTTGAATCTCAATCAAATTGCAAACAGATTTTGTGTTTAGGTCAGCCAACAGATGTCTGGGCCCAGAGGGCAAGGCCAGGACATTGTTAATACTTTCTGCAATTCCTTGTTTGCTTCGGCTGCACACTTCAGACAGTTGTTGAGTTGAAAGGTGAAATTCTCTCACAGAGAGCAGAAAGGATTGCGTCAAAATATCTGGATATTTTGAGGTATTCATAGTCCCCTAGCTTGACCAGAGCCTCTGTACCTAATGAAGAGAAGCAGCATCTTAACATGATGCTGCCACCACCATGCCTGAGAGCAAGTATTGTGCACTTTGGGTGATGAGCAGTGTTGGCTTTGCACCAAACAGATCTTATGGAAGTCAGGGCTATAGGTTCTACCTTGGCATCATAAGACATTTTCCCACAGGATTATGGGAGATTGAATGTGACTTTTTGCTAAATGTATGCAGGCTTGGATGTTCTTCTGAAAGAATTGCATCCGTTTTGCCAACCTACCACACAGCTCAGCATTGCAGAGAATACCTGCAAATGGTTGTAAAATGCATAGAGTGCCCAGTTCCTGACAGAAATTCCTGCAGGTTCTTCAAGGCATTGGTTTTCAAACTTCTCCAAGGGATCACCAGATATCTCAATTTCATTGCAGCCCTGAACTAGCTAACCAAGATATAGTAAAGGGCTTGATAAATAGTAGACAAGTTAAAATAGGTGGGTCAGCTTTGGAATACATCTAATACATGGAATGGCTGAAAGCCCCTTGGAGACATTTAAGAACTGCTGCTTTAAGCTTGCCATCGTCCTCTTGGTGCCCTCCCTGATTTAAACGAAATCCTAACGAGACAGCCGACAGAACCATGTCAACTGTTGCCAGTTGACACAAAATAATCATTCAACGTATTGTACATCATGATGTTTTATGATGTTGAATACCCGGACACAGGCGTCATTCAAGCAAAGCTATTCCTTTCTGGTAGAGCAGCATCTTAGTGACTGGGTGGTATACAACAGACTAAATTAAACAGCGGACTCCGTACACAGCCCACATGCATTTACCGGCCAGATGGTCATTTGAACATGCTAAAATATTAATCTGGCCTTAGAAAGGTCATATACTCTTAACTTCACCCAGCACAAACAGAAGGGTACAGACCACAACTTAGTCCAGCTCTTCTCCAGGTTAATACCTACAATTCAATCCTACTAGTGACATTTTCTATCCATTGTGCATCAATTTATTGTTGTAGCTTACCTTTTGAGCTTTTAAGCTGCGTATTTGTAAACGCAATTTTTGATAACTGCCAATGTACAAATACATTTGATTATAATTAGATTTAAAGAGTTTAGATTAAAGAGTATTGAGCCTAATGACAAAGAGTCTGTCTTCCCATAGCCTGTTATTCAATAGCTTACACCGCGGGCTTGATAGATGCAGTTTTAGCTTCAGTATTGGAAATAATTGCTTTATTTGCCTCACAAAATAATTAGGTTTACTTGCTGAAAGCACAGCACAACTTTTGATAGTATTGCTTTCTGCTGCCACCTCTAGGGCTAAAACTGTAAAAGTTACCAGGGTCAAACGATTGTACATTGTGCAGGCTAAACTTCTACACTGTGCGGTACTTTCAGAAAGGTTTGGACACTACTGAACCTTCTGGCACCATATTTGCATAAATACCAATGCATTTTAATGGCCGTAAACGCAAATTTGAACAATTCCAGTCCATAATTAAACTCTTGCCATTTCAGCTAGAAGAAAAAAAACATTTAAAACAGCCAGAAAGGTTTGAAAAATATTGCTGGACTTCAGCGGAAAACCAACCTTAATCAGTAGAAGTTACATACTCATACATACTAAATACAGTTCATTTTGGTGACAGTGTGAAATGTGTTCAGTTGCTTTACTGTTTTACCTGATTCTGTTTATGTAGATGGAAGGACTTCACCATTCATTCCACTCTTATAAACTGGGCAAGACATTGTCTTTAGACCAAAGTAGCCATAGGAGTATCCTCAGAAAAGTTACCCATGTGTGACAGTTGCCATGTTCATCCGTTCAAACCTAATAATGTTTATCTCAGATGCATATCCGGTCTTAGTTAATCTAAATATAACCAATGTAGGGTAAAGCAACATTATTCTGGGAAGTAAATACTGCAGTATGGCATTAATGAATATAGCTGATCTGTTAAACTCCATATTTTGGTTAGTAAAACTTATTTTCCCTGCGCATTTATATTGCTGGTTGAAGGTACTTTAGATTGCGATACTGGTCTCAGGTAAAAAAAATTTAAAAAAAGAGATACGAATATTTTGTTTCTTTAAGCAAAGCACTTAACCTTAATTGCTCAAGTAAGTTGTTCTGGATAAGAGTGTTTGCAAAATGAATCAAATGTAAATGAATGAACATAATCACTTTGAACCCTCTCTACTTTTGTTAGGTGTATGGACCAATTACAAATGTAGCGAAGTGTAAGAGTCCCTATATCTAAACAATACATGTCCACAAGTGGATTGGGTTTAGGATTCGATTTGGTACGGAGCAAAACGGTTCGCAGATCACATATTATGTTTCAGCGAATGAGCTTTCCTAGCTAACGTTGCTAGGGTGGAGGATTTTAGTTTTTCCTTGCCTTCTTATCTGGGTAGCAATACTAAACCATTAGTACCAATACAGCTCAGCCTATCAGCAAACGTCGTTACCAACATAAAATCCATATTAAAATGATTATGAAGCATAAGATTAGTACACTCACGTTGTTTTCCTCCTGGGTTCTAACTTCCTTCAACACTCTTCTGGTCCTTGGGCTTGCCATTTTGACTTACACTGTAAGAAAGTAACATTAGTAATTAACTAATCACCTTAAACATAAATCACGTTCTAATATATTATTAGGTTATTAACAAGGCAAATCAGTAAAGCAATGACTGAACGCCTTCGGCAGCTTTTGACATAGCAATCCAGAGCTAGCGTTCAATAATGTCATCGGTTCACGTTAACACTATTCGAACACGATGTAGCTGTGAATATTCACTGACAACTAGAAAGCTGAATAACATTCGATTAAACTATGATACTGTGTTACAGTCGGTAACATAACTAAGTGAAGACAGCAATCACGTTAGCTGGCCGGCTCGCTGGCTAGTAGTAGTGAGCTGATCACTAACGTTAGCAGCTATTTACAATTATTATTATATACTTACCAAGTTGGTTATTTTATGACGCGCGCGATGTTCAAAAGCAGCCGGCTTGCTTATTTCGAAACGGCTTGGGATAAAAGCGTGGACTTATTAGAAAATGTGTGTCATTTCAAATCGCATCCATTGAGAAGAGCCACGAATGCTAGCTAGCTGATGTCAAACACCGGTAGCCATGTTGACAACTAGGCAATCTCAGATTTGACTACGTTGGCACTGCAATGTATTATGGGAATTATTTAAAATACGTTTTATTCAGGAGATGCAATTTACAGAATAAAGGACTATGGACATAGGTAGCTTGTCATGCGGGCTATGGTATATGGACGATATACTACAGCAAAGAACTGCTCTTGTATCCAATAACGTATGATTGAAACTGCTCACATGTGAATCTCATCATTTTTCGAAATACATCTCACCCTGAACAGTGTCATATACTAGTCTACTGTCAAAAGAAATGTCTCAATTTTAATATATTTCTTTGCAACTGAACTACTGTAAATCCAAAATAAGCTAGAATTAAAAATATGTCAACATTTCCCACACCTTTTTGAAAAGAAAAAATCTTCAAACCTTTTTAATATTTTATTATTTAATCTGAATCAAATTATGACATGTTGTGTTGACATTAACCAATTAACTATCATCTATCTAAATACATAACATCAATATTATTTGATCTAGAATAATTCAATAACATGCGATCCTCAGTACCCACTGGTTTCATTGTGGATGCGAGCTATGACGAGAACTTGGAGTGAGCTGTAGAGGGGGTGACATGGGAAACTTTTCAAGTTGAACACCAGACTGGCTGCACTGTTCTGGGTAAATACCTGCGGTTTAAGGAGATTTAGTTCATAAATCGCTTGAAGTAATTGTTGGACAGTCTCTATAAGCACAGAAATATCTGACTCGAGATGAGAGGGTAATACTATTGCAATTTGTAAACTTTGTGAAATACGTGAAAAACTAATGTTATATATCTTTTGTGATTAATGTAAGTTAAATTTAACCTTTTCTAACTGTTGGTTTATGCAGTCAGCCCATGAGCCGTCTGTGGAGGTGCTTAAAATTTGAACGGTTTATGGAGAAGACCATAATGTAAAGGCCCTCTATTGATGGTCTAACATCCTATCAACATGTCGGCAAACAAATTAGCAATGTTACACATATCTCACATCTGCCTATAGCAGGGGTGGCAATTCAAATTGCCTTCAGATTAAGCCAATTCTATCTGGCCCACGGTAGGTAATAACATTTTTTGAGGGGAAGCAGAACATATCTCACCAGCCCATTCTTATACATCTGAATCTGCATTTAAATTATTTAGAAATCCACATAAACCTGCTGCATAAATATTTTAATCACTGCCATTTTCTAGCCGGCCAATCATTTAGGATTAACAAATTACAAAACAAATGTGGCCCTCCTTTTAATTTCAAAATCCTGATGTGTTCCCAAGCCAAAACGTTTGCCCTCCCCTGGTCTAAGGAGACAAAAACATGTGTAATATAGTCCACCACTGGTGGTGATGTTTTTACTTATATTTTTTGTTTCTAAAGATTGATCTGTTCAATGCAGGGATACTCAACTCTTAGAAGTCCAGAGCCTGCTTTTCTGTTCTACCTAATCATTAATTGCATGTACCTGGTGTCCCAGGCGGCGGCTCCTGGGCAGGAGGGGGCGTCGCGGACACAGGCGTCGGAGGCCAGTCGGAGGCGGTCGGCGGGCAGCGGAGGCGGCGTCTCCTGGGCAGCCGGGGGCGCTGGCTGCCGCGGAGGCGGCGTCTCCTGGGCAGCCGGGGGCGCTGGCTGCATCTCCTGGGCAGCAGGAGATGCACTGTCTGGCCAACTGAGGAGATCCCCTACCGTCCAACTCTGCCGCGCCTTTACTTGGTCCTTATTTAGGTTGGTAATTCTGTGTGTCCTGATGTCAGTGGTGAGTTTTGCTTTGTTTCAGTTTTCTTTATATTGCTCGGTGTTTCTTTCAAATAAAAATAATATCATCGACTGCCACCCTTTGCCTGCACCTGGTTTTTCTGCTCCACTACACCCAACTGTGACAATAACTGTGGTGTGGACAGGGCAATTAACATCTAATGCCTGTGAATCAAGTCCTTGTTACTCACAATGACTAATGGAAGATTAAACCATAATGCATTCGAATAGAAGAATAAACCATAGTGTATTCAAATAGATGAATAAACCATTATGTATTCTAATAGAATAATAAACCATAATGTATTCTAATCGAACAATAAACCATAGTGTATTCTAATAGAAGAATAAACCATAGTGTATTCTAATAGAAGAATAAACCATAATGTATTCTAATAGAAGAATAAACCATAGTTTATTCAAAGGCAGGGCTATTTAACTCTAGCTCTGGAAGACCAAAATATTTCAGATTTTTGCTTTCACCTAGTAGTTAATTGTACTTCTCAGGTGTTTCTGTTCTTAATTAGTCCTATTTTAGGACCAAAGGATTAAAACCAGAAGTATTTTGGCCCTCCAGGACAGTAGTTAAATAGCCCAGTCATAAGGCTATATATATTATCTATGACATTATTACCCTTGCAGGACAATGTGACCATCAAACAAAAACAAATGTGCAGAGAACATAAATCTATTATTAGATTTTCTGTTTATTATTAAATTATGGATACTGAATATATTGTAGATTAATAAAGGAACTAATTGCTCTTCACAAATGTATATTATATTTCATTCTCAGTTTAACCTTATTGTTTGGAAGGAGATTGTAGAAACTCAGTCCTAACAACCATGTGTCATAGAAATCAGAGAGAAAGTAATCCCACATACAAATATACAGTAAACCTTTACAGTATCTTACCTCCAACTTGCTTCTTGTTTGCTTCAGACATTCAGACAAAGGGTCAGGGGAATTAGATACGTAAGATTTTCAATAATAGATACGTACAATTTGTAATAATGTCAGATTAAGTCCAAATGTCTTTAAGTTTAACCCTGAATGTAAGTACCCCCTATTTGGGGTACAATCTTTGGTGTGTCTCACTAGCATTGAAATGTATCATGTTGTTATTACACATAAACTATTACATAATTCAATGGGATTATTTGTTGTGTACCGTTGAATCATAAAAAATAGTAGAGCAAGATTTTGTTTCACCGGGGCCAAATATTTTACAATGGATACACCCCCCTCACCGAAACACGATGAAAAGTTACTCCCAAAGCACAGTAATTACCATACTCTTTCAATGTGTTGTAGTTTAGGAGCAATGTCATATTTTTTGGTTTGTTGGAGGGAAGATGGGAGCTTAACTGGTTTGCAAGCAATGGTTTAACCCACAGTCTCTACAGTTCAAGTGTGTTGAGAGGACAGTTTTGGCTGAAATCTAGTCCATTTACTCAAACCACACACACTTTGCAGATTTGGATTTCAGTCATTATTTTTCAAAATAGCAACAAATACTCCGTAGTTACGAACTGAAACGGTGGCTAGAGAACCAACGCCATAATCACCAAATCTTGACCAACAAAATGTTACAACAGCTTGAAAAGCGTATCACCAGTGCTTTATCTCTCAGACGTGGTTGGCATAGCCGTCAGTGTCCTCCACTGTGCCCAGGGTTTTGGTGTGGCCTGTCTGCACGGAAGCATACAGGTCAGATAACATAGAGATCGTGTCTGTGTTGTTGTTGGCCATCAACTCCGTCTCCACTTCCTGTGGTCCCTGTGCAGTCACGACATCCGAGTACTCAATCTTGGGCTGCGGGGAGCTACGACCCGACGTCAGCTTGGGGGCTTTCAGAGTCAGGTTAGCGTAGCAGTCCTGGCCTTTAGAGGCCTAGAAAGAAGAAACACCATTAACAGGATAACAAAAATGCTAAGACACCTGTGCTGCACAAGGAGAAAAAGGTGGTACCTGAAATCCACTTCTGACCTGACGATCTCTGACAGAGGAGGAGTTGACTGGGAAGTCTATTCCTGTCCACAAATAAAATCAGCCGCTTTGAAAAAGGTTAATTTAATCCCAGGATCACTTCACATTGTATTGCAGATACCACATACTAGCATAGAATTGGGATTTGAAACCAAGAAGGAACTTTCACCTTTCATTACAATTCACAATGCCTAGCTTTTTTTATTGGAGTAGATACTCTGTCAGTAGTGAAACATTGACATTAAATCAGAAAATTCAACTGAACCTCTACGAGCATAGTCAGAAAATGTTCTAGTTTTTGGAGGTCGTAAGCATGATTGGATTTAGGAAGTCATTTTTTAATTTTAAAGGAAATTCTCTGCAAAAAAAAATAATCTCTTTTACTATGGGGTAGAGAAAATGTACTGCTTATTTTCTTGCAATTCCTGCAATATTTATAAATTATTGTGTAAAAATGTATGCATGACATATCATGGTGTGATATCTGAGTGAATTTTAATTTGAGACTTTTAAGACAAGATCTTGTTTGTCTGATTAACATTCAGGAATCAAAAACAATGATTCTTTAGGGTTGGCAGTCCTCTAGTGGCCAAGGGCAATGACTGCTTATGCATGAGCCGTCAATGAAGATAGTCTATGGGTACTTATTCTCACTTGTCTGGGTGTAGCTGATGTTCCCATAGATCGGGTTGTCCTCCATGTCCCTCAGTCTCAGACTTAGACTGGTTGATTCCCATCGAGAATTAGGAGAGGGGAAACAATTAAGGTATTAGCAAAGCAGATTTTTCAATACAACCACCCATTACATTCAAGCCAGGTTAATTAATCAAATTATAAATAAACATAAATATCCATCTACTCAAAGCCATATACATTTTGATATAGTCAGCACAAATTAATGTATAAAGTGCTGAGATAAAATGTTTTGTATTTGAATTTGTAAACCTATTTTAATACTTATTTTCAATACATTTTAACACCTCACCTAGTGAGGGTAATAGCACTGGGCCTTTTCTAAAATATTTAGAGTTGGAGAAGCATTCAGGGTTTTGGGAGGTATCATGCATCTTAACTCCATACTGACTCATTTCTGCAGGTTTTAGTGGGTTTCAGTTCTGTTAACAGATGGCAGTTAAAATATATATATATGAATAGATTTCAGGTAATAAACAATTTCTTTATGCAGTTTGATGTGAGCTTGGATTCATTATTTTGCTTGTAGATCAACATGATACACTTTTAGTAAAGGAACCAGGCTTTTGCCTTAAGATCTTGGCACTGGCTAAATGTCCTGATGTCATTAAATGCATTCTGGGATTGAAGGCCACTTTGAGATCAAAATCACCTGTAATTCGATGGCTACCAGGTATAATAGTGAAATTACTTACAGATCATGCACATATAAACATATTACACATCGAGTCCAAAATGGGTGGCTTAAAAAATGATTTTGTTCATCGCCAAAGTCCCAGGTTCTTATGCAAAAAAGGCATTATCATGATTTTCACAACTTCAGAGACTTATTTTGATCTCCGTGTGGAGACTGTAAAATGTCACTTAATTAACTGGACCCACACTCTAGTTTCATGACAACTCTTTCCTCATTACATTCGCCAAGCCCATCACGGTCATGGCTGCTTACCTATTCGTTTGCAACTCTGCTAGGGTGCCATGCCTGTGTCAATAATCACAGTTCCAACCACAGTTTTTGTTAGTCAAGTAATTTAATATAATGAATGAAAATCATGGCAGGTGTGATGGGGGTTGCAGGTGGAAAGCTTTTAAAGCAGCTGACCAGCAACCAAAAGTTTGCTTAACTCATTCCAGAGCAGGGAAGAAAAAATATCTGTTGTTCTGTCCCTTATAGTGGAAGTCAAATTTAAAATGGAACTTGTGTTCAGATGATGAACGCAGGTAAATGCTAAATTTCATATGCACGAAATGAAGTTGGAAATAACATCATGTACAAATATCGATAAAATGCTAATCATATCAAAGTAAACTCGGATTCACAGAATGATGATTGATGCTAATGTGCAGAGGTGTAAAAGGTAAAAGTACCTGGCTGTGCTAACCAGTTTTGGGAAGTTCAAAAGGAAGAGCTAAATGGCCTGTTAAACAGAGTTCATAACTTAACAGTAATCTAATTTGATAATTTACACTCTTTCTTATTGAATGAACCGCTGGTTAATTTTGAACTGCATTTACCTGGTTACTTAAATCTTTATTAGTTACTTCCTTAAAGTGGTGATTACAGCCAAACCCAGTTGAGTACTTTCTACTTTTTACACTCCTGCTAATGAGGCAGGTTTCTAGAATAGTGAAAGCAAATTTGTTGACATAACCTTTGGTTGAGGTGAAAATGAGACTGAAAGACATAACTTTTTTAATGTTTATTCGCAGGTTTAAAATGTGTTACAGTGGGGAGAACAAGTATTTGATACACTGCTGATTTTGCAGGTTAGGAATAGCCTTAGCCTAGCCACTCTACAATAAAGTGATTGATGCAGTGCTGCAGAGATGATTGTACTAAAAAAATATTTGCAGCCAAATTGCAATACCCTATAATAGCCTCTCGGCATTGTTGGTATGCCGCAACCTGGAATTTCACAGCTGACGCAAGGAAGCATTGTTGCAAGGCAGTGATTTAAACACCTATTGCACTCTGGTATCCCAAAACACATATCTTTACATGGTGTTATATGAAGATTTGTTTTGACACTGCAATGAGCCAGGGAAGAACAAGATGAAGATTGTTACTTCTGTTGCTCGCTAGCTAGCTTATTGAAGCTTTGCATTTTTGTGTTGTAGGATACTGATTGGTTATTGTCTAATTTGTAGTGTTAATTAGTAATGATTTAATGGTGATTGTTTGAATTATCAATCTTTAGAAATACTCCTACACCTTATAGTATTTTGATTCGCTCAAATCAAAAGATGACAATTACTAACAATTATTAACCGATCAGACAGCCAACAAATCAGTCAATCAACCTATCCTTTTGTCCCTTGTTTTATTCTAATGTTGGACATTATTTAAAAAACACACCTTCTCCTGAAGCGAGGAAGAAATTTCTTTCCTTTATCTGTAACAACAAAATATTTAGATTTACAATAATGTAGTAAAAAAACAGTATCTCAGGAAATCTGAGGTAGATTAACTCTAGACTTCAGTCTTACCTGTACAATATGTTGCTATACAGCAAAGAATATTCCAGCAGACTGAAAATAGAAAAATTAGGCTGACCACTGCCAGTAGGATCCACAACGCCGAAGACCCGCAGAAGACAGCAAACACTAGCAACAAAGAAAACAAGTGTAGAAGTCAGGATTTATAGTTTACTTGGTATTGGGGCTACATAGTTTATGGTGAACCTGACAAATGGTCATAATTTGACTAAATAAAATAGCAGAAACATTGAATTAGGTTTATTTCCCCTTTAAATAACCACATAAGCCAAATGAGAATACATTTTCCTTTATACTGACACCTTGACAAAACTTGTACAAATCAATTCCAAAACAACAGCAAGGGACCTTATGATGATGCTGAAGGAAACAGGCACAAAAGTACCAACATAACCTGAAAGGCTGCTCAACAAGGATAAAGCCACTGCTCCAAAACCATCATAAAAAAGCCTGAGTACGGTTTGCAACTCCACATGGGGAGAAACATTTTCTCTGGTCTGATTTAACTGTTTGGCCATAGTGACCATCGTTATGTTTGGAGGAAAAAGGAGGAGGCTTGCAAGCCAAAGAATACCATTTTAACAGAGATTGGCAGAATCATGTTGTGGGGGTGCTTTGCTGCAGGAGGGACTGGTGCACTTCACAAAATATATGGCATCATGAGGTTAACACAGGTGGATATATTGAAGCAAAATATCAAGACATCAGTCAGGAAGTTAAAGCATGGTCGCAAAGGGGTTTTCCAAATGGACAATGATCCCAAGCATACTTCCAAATTTCTGGCAAAATGGCTTAAGGACAACAAAAGGTATCGATTAAATGGTATTGGAGTAATGCCCTGACCAGCATCGTATAGAAAGTGTGTGGGCAGAACTTAAAAAGCATGGGCGACAAGGAGGCCTAAAACTTGACTCAGTTACACCAGTTCTGTCTTGAGGAATGGGCCAAAATTCACCCAACTTACTGTGGGAAGCTTGCGGAATGCTGCCTGAGACATTTGACTCAAGTTAAACAACTTAACGGCAATGCAATCAAATACTATTTGAGTGTTAGGGTTAGGGTTAAGCTTCTGACCCACTTGGAATGTGATGAAAGAAATTAAAGCTAAAATCTATTTTTCTTTCTACTATTATTCTGACATTTTCTTAAAATAACATGGTGATCCTAACTGGCCTAAAACAGGCAATTTCTACTAGGATTAAATATCAGCGATTGTGAATATCTGAGTTTAAATGTATTTAGCTAAGGTGTATGTAAACCTCAACTGTAAACTTCAATTGTACTATCAAGAACACAATGTGCAGTTGGAAAAACAAAGAGATCAATATATTACACCAATAGTTTATACCACGGAAAGTGATATAAATACGCAGAGTGACAAGGTGCACTGTTATACGTACAGATATAAAGTGCTTAGCAGGTTTAGTGATTAGGCAGCAGCACAGAAATGGAGTAACAAAAAATGTTTATGGGTTATGTTGAAAAATGTCCAGAACTTAAGAAAGGAGATTAACTAGTATTCACAGAATAATATTCATAATTCCAATTTAAAAAAAAATGTATTTTGATTATTCTCCTAATATTCACTAAAATATTTTATATATTCGAAACAACTCCCACAGAACATTGCTTAGACACTCTTATTACATCAGGTATTGAAATAACACTTGATAATGACCAAAACAAATTATTTGTTACCTAGATAGCTTTGGGATCCAGCAACCTTACTCTTATTGTTCAGATAATTTTACCTACCGGCTACTTGCCGTTAAGTAAATAAAGTAACTAAATAGTTCAAAGAAACTAAATTAACGCATTATTGGGTCACAATTTTGGGGGGTAACCACTTCAACAATGTGTGGGTTAATTTCTGTGTAATACATAAAATATTATGTTCTTAGCCAGAATTACATTACATACTATACATTTTAATGGTTTTCAATGTCTTCTACGTGATAATAACATATTGTCTAACTTAAAGATTCTTGCACACAAAACATTTTTGGAACTTGGGTTTGAACTACCATCCCAAGAAAAATTTTGTTTTCATCAAAACGAGTTTGCCATGTGTTTACTCTTTCTTTCAATCAGTTAACATTACTTGAACTGGGAATGGACTTAGCAGGTACAATATCTGCAAAGATCTAAGCACCTGTGAAAATCTTTGGACATGTCTAAATGCAGACAAGTCATTCTTCCACCTTGTGACCTTCTATTACATATGATTTGCTTTGGTCTGTGTTGTAGCCTATATATTCACATATGTTTTGTTTCTCCATTTTATTCACCATACATTATTTCAATTTGGGATGGTTTTCTGCTGCTAATGGAGACAATACAAACCTGTTTGCAGATCAACTCTATTTACTGAATACATGGAATTAGAAATAAATACAATAAACATGATATACAAGGGAACACACAATAAATATTCAATTACACAAAATGGATGGGACACATTTTCATGTACACATTTTCATGTACCCAGTAGCTTCTAATTCCGTTTGGCAGAATTAGAAGCTACTGGGAAGCTATTGGGTATATATACAGTTGTAGATGTTTACGTTGCTTTTTGAAGGATTAAGGTCGGTTAGTTGCAATTTTATTACATCAAGCTAAACTCCTTTAATGTATATATCTAAGAGAAGGCAACTACAGTGCATTTTGAAAAGACATTGTCTATTTTAGCAATAATCCAAATAATTTTGTGTATTTACTATATTGTTCTGAGAAATGCTTGTACGTGATTAAAAGCAACTGCAGTTAAAATAGATTTGACTCACCGGTTGTTTGAGAGCTGCTGTTACATGTGTCTGCCATGACTGAGAGTTTATGCGCCTAATTAATTCAGACTTGGTTGGAAAATTTTCTGTAAAATCTGGATCCAAGTAGATGTACCGTAATTAATTATTCTGTACTAAAATTACTACATTTCTAAAACCCTTATTTATATTTTTGTGTAGGTTTATGATTTGAAGCACGTTCATACAGTGTCTTCCTGGGAAAGATTGCTGCAGGATGTTAGCTTGACATGTTCTCTTGTGCAAGGCAATCTGCAGAAAACCACAATCCTTCCTATGTAAACAACTCATGTTCAGTATCAAGCTTACATCAAGGTTAGCAGCAGGGCTCTGTTTGATTCTAACTCAGTTTTGGTGTTTTTAGGTTGTACTGTGGGAATGTACTTATGTGCTTGCTGTTATTGTGTGCTTACAAATGGTAATTATGATGTCTGCAAAGAAACTAATGCAAAGAAACCCAAAAAATATTTAAGTGCTTAAAGAAACATTGCCCTAGATTATCTGCATTAACAAAACAGTACTGAAACAAAAACTACAGGAATGTAATACATAAATATCGTATGTAATATAGTACTTAAATTAAACTAAAGCTGTCAGTTATCAAACAGAAAATCCTAAACAAAGCAAATACAACATAATATATTGCCTAATAAATCATTCAGTATAAACTGCCTCAGAATTAATCTATTTTTAGTTTACTCTGCATCCCGTTAAAAAAAGTGTATGCATCAAAACTAAGAGCCATCTTTCCCAGTGCAGTGAGACAGAGGGCAATTGCGAGATCATGTCTGGTAGCTAGTGTTCAGTAAAGATTTTCAAAGTATGATCTTGTACAAAGAGGTAACTTTCATAAATATTGTGCAACGTATCAATTTACGGAAATAAATATGTAAAAGAAGTCCACCAAGTAGGGACATACAAGAACTGTTTCTTTAAAGGAATGTATTTTAATCCTTAATATTCTGGCTGGCTCATCATGTTTTTTTAAATAGAAAGCCTTACTTAGATCCAGATATTTATATGCAGAAACCTATTCAATCTCAAAGGGTGTTAATGTGGGAGACTACTGAAAATGTTTCACACAAAAGCAAGCCTTATGGGACCACTTTAGTGATATAATGGAACTTATACTGAAAAAAAACCAACAAACATAAGTGAGTTAAATCATTGGTGGTGGAAGAATGACTATTTATAGAATAGCTAAATAATCAAAATGAATTGCAATAATGCTTTTGTTATAGTCAGTTTTGTATGAATTTGTTTTTGTTTTATTTATTCTTTATGTTTATTTTGTTGATTCAGTGTACTACTACCCAAAATATGCATTACTTGTACTTGCAACTCTTTTATCCTTTTTTTATAGAACATCCTTTCCTACTCCCTGTGGAATGGAGCAATATGCAGTTGTTGATATAGTACTGTTTTGTTTTGCAAGTTTACCTCAAATTAAGAGCCAGGTTTACTTGTATATCAAGCACCATTTATGACTAGCGCAGTGGCCCAAAATGTTCATATTACTCTAAGCTCTAAACAGCTATGCTCTTTTCTGATTAAAAATGATATTCTAAAATATACATCAACCAAGGTTTAGCCACCACACTGACTATAACTACATTGATTGTAAATGTTATTACCACAGTCATTCATGGAACGTCAAACTGTGCTACCTTGTTCATAGTTTTATCAAAGGCATTTGACACAGGTTTTTGTCAATTTAATTTGCAAATTGAGGCCATTAGGCCAGAGTGTGGAGGCCTGCATTTGGTTTCAAGACTATCTGTCATAGAACTCAAGCTATCGTGACTGAAGGGACAAAATATGTATTTCTTGATGTGCACAAAGGTCTGCCACAGGGCTCAATATGGGCTCCTCTGTTATTTATTTTGTATATAATGGACATTAGAAATGTAGCAAAATTGTAACATTAATTTTAAAGCAGATGATACATATATTCCACTGCACCTAATATAAATCTAATCATTGACCTATGTGCACTCTGACTTCCAAGAATAACAGAAGTCTATATTAGAGCATAAATGAATGCTGAATGCAAAATATATTTTTTTAAATAACTAGTTTGGATAGTACATATATTTTAAAATGTCCCTATTAT
Source organism: Esox niger (assembly GCA_016801105.1). Classification (NCBI taxonomy): domain Eukaryota; kingdom Metazoa; phylum Chordata; class Actinopteri; order Esociformes; family Esocidae; genus Esox; species Esox niger. The sequence goes on from JACXGJ010000592.1 coordinate 43,942, forward strand.
AATATCTAGATTATATGTTTTCTTTTATAACAAAACAAAACTGACTGGTAAACACAGGAAGTATCAGATAAGTTAATTTTCACATTTACATAGAAAAAAATATAACAATATTTAGAGGAATACAACATTGACTGGTGAACAACACCAAAGTCATCAAATTCTGCCCACTGTTGCGTGCATGCAGTCAAAAAAGATGTGCTAGCATGACAGATTACTGAATTTAGTTTGAAGTGGTTGGATTCCAAAAACCTCAAATTAACAAAGAAACAAGATGGTATTCTTATATAGATGTACAGCATGTACTTTTTTTTTAAAGAATATAACACAAGAACACAGGATTTGTTGGTACCTGATATGTCAAGTATAGCCTCTGAATTTGGGGAAATGTTTTTAATTTGCAGAAGTTGGTGTGATAAAAAACATACAGTGATAACCCAATTAAAAAAAGTAACCCAATTAAAAAAAAGAAGTATTTTCTTTCGGATATGTACATTCAACTAGAGTTCCAAAACACGCGCTGACTGAGTAAAACTGCAACATTGGAATGTTTGAAAATGCAGGCTTTTATTTTGAAGGTTTCCTCATTACCTTACGAAGGTGACGTCATTGTCTGTCGGGAAAAGGTAGAACGAGAACACGAACTGAAGGGAAAATCCTTTTTTTCGAGAGCTGATAAATGCAACTTTTTGTTTTCGTATAATTCATCCTGACACTACATACTTAAAAAAAATAGAGAGACCCGCTCTATCGGGAAGGGATTTGATTGATTACGAGGTTTGCAACCACGCGACGCAGCATGACAACCGTAAAAGCGATTGGACAAAAATGACTTTGCTATCCATCTCTGCATTTCAAGGATTTCTGGTATTAAGTTCTGGACAATCAGCATAATTTCTAAGGCGGAGACGGATCTCGTATTTACATCGAGTATCTCTGGTGCAGCCAGCGTAGCATAGAGAGCATAGCCGTAGTTCCTTCTTTTTCTGGGTGCTGATGTGCATGCTGCGAGCAACCAACTTCACGATAGCAAAATGTTCAATTTCGGATCAAAAATATTTTTGCTGTTTCTCATGGCTTTCCCATGTGGCTTAATATCATTTGGTAAGTTATTTGAAAACTTTTAGGATTCGTATTTTTCTTTCCATCAGTAAGTTGAAATTATGAAACTTTAGAAAAGTTAACATTGACGTGGCATAACGCATTTTTTCATTCAGTGGTAATTAAAGTGTGAAAACTGCTTTGTCTGGAGGTTTTGTACTCCGTATTCTTATATGACAAATTAAGTAAACAAATGTATTTAAAATGTAATGTTAGTTGCAGAACACTGGAAAGATCTCTCAATAAGCTTGTTGATACCTTGCATGTCTATGCAAATGCCTATTTTCCAGAAATGTTGCTTTGTTGTGAAAGACAGTAAAAAAAATACACGTAGGAAAGAAATTACATAAAATTCCAAGTCATGTTATATGCAGTGTTGTGTTATTTTACGCTGGGTTTCCCTCTCTTCTGTGATGACGTGTCCCAGGATCCCAGATCTTTTAGCTCTGTTGATACATTGTTAACACCGGTTGTTATTACCTCTGTTACGTTGTATCTTTATCATTTACGTGGTCCAGGATACAGACGGGCCTAAGTGGTGACTGACATTACAATTTCCTATTCAAAGATTTGATTTTATGTACAACGTTTTTATTTGGATCATGAATCATAAATCAGTGTTTAACTTACATTTCTGCAGACGTTCGTTATCCAGAGTTCGCATTTTAATACTCCAATAGCTGCTGTCATAGCCATTTGTAATAAGTTAGTACTGTCTTTATTTTTTTGTCTAAATGTAATGCAACCCTAATTTTATGTCACAACTACTTTTATCACCAATTATAGTGGCCATTACTGGTGTCTACTCCAATCTAAAATATATATATTTTATATATACACTAAAATGCATACAAGGATAACAGCTTTTTTTATCTGCTTTCGAACAGGCCAGGTATCTGCAGACTCGGATTCTGCAGAAGACGTAGCCCTAGATTCAACAGTTGATGAGGAGGAAGAGGAGGAGGAAGAAGAGGATGAAGTCCTTGTGGAGGAAGATCAAGTCCCAGGCTCGGTATGTAACATTGGTCATACTGGGATAAAAGCATTTTCTATTGCCACTGCAAAATTATCCAGACCATACTATGACATAATCCCCATGTCTCAGTTCAGTTTATTGAATCTAGTTTCTTTCCACTTCCTTTTTGAAATCACTCAGGAAAAGGAGGATGACTTAGATGAAGATGCGGCAGTTGGAGATGTAACCTCTCACCCTGATGCTGACACTACCATTGTCTTTGTGACAGGCGAAGGTTGGTATTTCTTTATGAAGACTGTTTTCACATGTACCGATGTTCATTGTATATTAACAGGAAATATTTATGACATTGTTCAATGTATTTATTAATTCATATGATTTCATTTGTATATCCTCACCCCTGCCCTCAATCTTGTGCTCTCTATCCAGAATTCCCAGCCAATGAAATTGTGAAGTTCCTCGTGGGTTTCACCAACAAGGGAAGCCAGGATTTCACTGTTCATTCACTGGAGGCCTCCTTCCGTTACCCTCAGGACTTCCAGTTCTACATCCAGAATGTGAGTCTGGGCTCTTGGATCCATGGTGCCTGCATGGCTCATCTGAAGAATAGAACATCCTCTTGACAACACACTAACTTTTTACATTATAATGGGGTTTGTAGTCTGTTTTCATCCAATTTACTTACTAATAATTACTAGAATATACACTTCTTTGAATACCTGAAGAAACCTAATATAACTTTTGTATAATATTTCCCATAATTCATGTATTTCCTCTTAGATTGGTGTGTCGTATTAACAAGCGTTTATGAAATTCCTTTTACTATTGTCACGTCGGGTACAACTCGGGGCGACTGTCATTTTGGGTATAACAGGGGCAACTGTTGATCAGAAAAGTAGTCAAGCTTTTTTTTGTGTCTAGTTCACAGCCTTGCCCCTGAGCACTGTGGTCCAGCCCCAAAAGCAGGCATCCTTTGAGTACTCCTTTATCCCAGCTCAGCCAATGGCTGGTCGTCCATTTGGCCTGGTCATCCTCCTCAACTACCAGGACAGTGAGGTGATTACAGTATCTTGCATCTTCAGGATGCCCTTGTCACACGTGTTGTTGACTACATGTTTAGAAATCACCCTGACTAGGTTGAGAAATGTATTTCAATGTTATGCTAAACTTGTGTTTTGACTGTGCCACAGGGCAATGTTTTCCAGACGGCCATTTACAACCAGACAGTCACAATCGTTGAGTTGGAGGAGGGACTGGATGGAGAGACGTAAGGGCTTCTTGTCACATTATGGTATTGTCAATCTGTTAGGTATTGCCACGCCAGTATTAGATGACACTAATCTACAGTAAGAAGACTACACACCCCTTTGCTGCCTCAGCATTTTATTCCTACAGATCACTACCACTATACATTTTATAAGGAAAGAAACTCATGGAACATTTTCCCAACCATTAAACAGTAAAAAATGAAGATGTCTTGATTTGATACACCCAGATTTAATGCTGGCAGCAATTAGTGCTGTGAAATTTGACCTTAGGTTAATAAGATATATCTTATTGTTATTGTTAGAATTGCTTAACCTGAGTAACATCAATGGAAATCATTGATGGACAGAAATGTATAAAACCCAAAATGTTTCCCTAAATTTTTAAGACAATTTAAACTGGCACAAAGGCTCGCCCAACCTATAAAATGTATCACCTCATGACAAGCGTTAGCGCAAGTCTGTGAACACATACGTAATCACTACCTTCTTATTTGTTATTATTATGAAGAGAAATTGTCAATTATAAACTTAATTTAAAGGCAATATGAAGCCTGTGACAAGAGTGTATAGTCTAATCTCTTGGCTGTTTCACGTACATTTGTTTAAAAATGGCAGGAAAAGCTGATATTGTTTGTTGGACACATTACCCATATTATTCTTTATGAAAAACTCTTTCAGAATGTTCATGTATATTTTCCTGACTGGACTGGTTGCCTTGGCAGCCTTTGGCCTGTACCAGGTGCTGGAGTCTAGGACGGTACGTGTCTTCTTCATTTCACAAATGCATTTACAAGAAATCTTAAATTGTGGTTTTTAATTTTAACCTGTGGTACTGAATCTTACATTCAAAATGAGAACCAAGGGTGTATAATGATTAAAATGAACCTATGTTGTACAGAGGAAAAGATTACCAGTGAAGGTGGAGACAGGCACTGGTGGGATGAACAATGTGGACATCAGTTGGATTCCGCAGGAGACCCTCAACATAATGAGTAAGTTGAGTTTTGTCCTGAGCTTGAACAGTTATTGTTTCAGGTGCAGGAAAACAAATGAATACTCTGCTTATAAGTAATTTTTTATTCTTGGGTTGAAAAGGGATCCTCTGTTTACATGTATGTATCTTCTGCAGCCAGAAATATTCAAACCTATTCTCTTTAGTATATTCTCCATATTATACAAAATGAATTGAAAATAGTGACAATTATTTAGTTAAAAGTTGCTTTAACACGTGTCACAACTACACAGAACCCTTGTTTATAAAAAATAATATGTCCTGGACACAATTATTAGACCCCTACCAAAGACTTCTAAGTAAGTTGGTTAGAGGGTGGTGTTTGTTGTTTCATTGGTTATTTATCTCACCTGTTAAGTCGCAGGGTTTTACGGGGTATGAATTGCCACACAAAAGTTGTTGAGTCAGGGACTCCAGAACAATCTGCTCACTGTACTACTTGTCAAGAGGGCGAAGACCAAAGAATTGTCTGAGCGCATCAGAAACAAAATAATCCTCATTGTCGTACTCAAGGTTACAAGTCCATCTTCCCGAGACCTTGGAATTCATGTTCATAAAGTCAGCAGTTTGAGACTTACTGAACTGTAATCAACCACCCAAGATGTGGCCACAAGAACATACTCAGCTTCAGAAACTGTCAAACATTTGTTTGAACGGTTGACAAAGCACATCAAGCAACTGAAGAAGAACAGTTTCATCCATCTGCTGCACACTTTACCAATAATGGTTGAATTGTAAGACGGCTACAAAGATCCCACTGCTGAAAGAGACACGAGAAAGACCCCCCCCACGCACGAGAAGTCCCTCGGGAATGTCTAAAGATACTTACTTCATTACATTTCGGAATTACAATTGTAAATATAAGTTTCTGTAAGACATCCATCCATTCTGCAATGTGTTGAAGGTCCTTCCTTTTCTACTTTTATAGCCACAAATGTACAAAGATTAATAAAAACTTGAAGGTTATATTTACCATTGTTTCTGTCTTACAGGCAAGGCATCGGCATCCCCCAAAGCCTCACCAAGGAAACGTACCAAGAGAGCAGCTGGAGTAGATCAATAAATATGATTCGGCTATCTTCAGATCAGTATCCTCCAGGTCAATGTTCATGTCCCAGGTAATCATGAGCTCCAGCAACCCAGCCACCATCAGCCACTGGGTGGACCAAGTCAGTTACCCAAGTGTTTTAAAAAATGTCCCTGATACAAAATGTCAATGTTGAGAGTTATTGAACTAAAAACATTGGTGTCAAATGTTTCCCATTAAGACACTGCTCCTGCTGGACATTGCATTTGTTTTTTTATCACTGAGTTGAATTTAACACTACATGACTGATTCTAGACTAAGTAAATCACTCACCATGACAACTCCATGAAACAACTGGGGAAGACTTGGAAAGTGTTAGACCTGCTAAAGAAAGCTATAATGCCACATCAAGTATTTCAATCAAAACCTTTTTTAACTTTTTGTATTCTTCAATTCTTGAAGTATTGTGATACTGAGGGTTTAGTTTTTCATAATGTGCCTTACTGACTCGACACTCAAGTTTGTCTGCACTACCATGAATTGAGATGGAGACCAAAAGGGCCTTGAAGTTCCTTCAAGGAAAGAATAACTGTTTCATGTTAACCAAGTTTTCCAGTGCCATGTTTTGGAATATCACAAAGCTGCTGTGAAAGCCCTGTGAGTCGAATTTAGAAGGCTATCAGCTACCCTGACACATTGTTATATGTGAATGATGCAAATGTATTTCAAACATTATTGCTGTCGGTGTCAGGTAACATTTTCTCCAAAACCATAATAAATGTACCTACACTGTTTGAATTGAGTATTTATTACACAAAAGTAAAACTGGTGAAGAAATGTTTTTCAAGTTCTAGAAATATTTCCTTTTTGACTCCATAATATTTACAGTATGTGATATTCTGTAATTCTTCAATTTATGATACAGTGATATAAGCACTTTTTGGGGGGGGGTTGATTTTGCTCCATATCATTTTCGGCTAAGTTCTATGATAAACATACCGACAGAGACGGTACGTATCCATGTACTATTTTCCAGTTACCTTTCAGCCGCCTGCTATCCTTTGGATTAACTATACCAAATTCAGAAACATGGGATGGCACTGGATGCATTTTTTGTGTGGATCGTCATGAGATGAGGGAAGTTGTGATCGATTGTTCCCAAACGAAGGGCTATTTTTGAAACTCATTTTTGTGGTAATTGGGGATGAATCACATTGGTGATATGAGGCATTTGGTTCTTTTCTTTTTAGTTGAAAGGAATATGTGCAGATAATGTACAAAAGTATGCACTAATGATTGCGTATTTACGTACGTTGCAGAAATAATTGATGATATGGAGAGCGAGTATTTGTGTTCCATGCACATTTTTCCAGTAGGAAAATAAAAATAAAATAATTGGCAATCGAAAAAAGACCGGCAAGAAACTTAGTCGATCATGAATTTCAGCCTCTAATATAATTATTGACTACGTTTTTGCCTTTACATTGAATATTTGAACTTTTTTGTTTTGGGGTTATTTTCAAGCATTTTCAATGAAGTTCTGCATGGGAGCCAAATGAGTCGGCTCTTTCAGGTTAACGGAGCCATGAGAGCCAGCTTACCAAAAATATCTTAACCGATTATCCGAGATTCGAGCTGTTCTTCGACTAGGTCGGATATCACATTAAGTAGGCTAGTTGACCTTTGGATCCGGAGATAATGCCTGGCACCCATGCCTTGGTGTGATAATAATATGTGAAATACCGACTGTATCCAAAATGATGTAACAGAATGTGCAACACTGCTTCCACTGGCTGTATTCTGCTGTTCAAGTAGCCTATTTTAAACAATGTCAGTGGCGATAAACGATTAGATCATGTTATGTTATGAGGCTAGGTGGTTAGGACTGTTGTAAATTAATTGCAAATGTATTATTCGTATAATGGATTTTGATAATTGCTTCCAAATGGCTTCCAAACATGGCTGACTTTCTGTTGTGAGGTGATGAAAAATTACTTACAGAAGCACTGCGGCTCTAAAATGCAGTTCATGTGATTATTCGAGCTAACTTAAAATCAGATGCACTTTATAGCCCTACATTTGTGCACATGCCAAGTAATTATTATGCTCAAGTAATAGTCAATTTTACAAATACATGAAAGCAGTAAGATTGCAATTATTTAAAACAGGGAAAACTTTCCCAGAAACACGGAACTATATGACAAAATCCACGTATGTGCAATTTCATCAGCCGAACTAAAAGAAAAAAGGAATGTGACACGGAATGTTCATTGCTTGAAAAGTTAAAACAATTTGTGCCTACGGAATGTCGGAATAGAACAGGCATTTTCTATCTTTCAGATTAATTTGTCTGGAATATGTTTCGACACAATATAGATCCGATTAACCCTCATCTCTGACATAGTTTCGGAACTGATATGGCCGACCTCGGATCACACTCGGATTGGTTAGTGGTTTTACAAAAACTGACGGATCTCGTGGGTGTGTCCGATTGGAATTTCACGGATACGGTTCAGCTCGGATGTACAGTTCGGATCCGATGAATACCTCTACTCCGAATGCCCACCACTAAGGAAGCGCTCTGAGAGGCAGCGCGCAAGAGTGGGGCAGGTAACGTCACGGTTGTTATTATGGGTTGGATCAAGATTAAACTGCAACGGATTCTTCAAATGTTAATCGCTTCCTGTTAACGCATATTTAGTCATTGATCTTCTTCGCTTCGTCTTACGTTGCTTTGATATTATCTCAATTTATGTGTGACTTTGCTGGACCCTACAAATGGCGCGAGGCACCCTTCGCTGGGTTTGATATGGGATATGGGATTTATATCGGCGAAGATTCCAAGATTTGTTACATTTATGACAATAGGTAAGGCGGGTTAAATTATGGTTTTTGATCATCTACTAATTCATTGGTACGAAAATTATTGGTCAGTTTGCACTACTTTTTCAGTATTACTACAGCTGCTGTTTTACAGGGATATGGCTTACAGCTTCTGTTTTTGTAATATTCCTTTGAAATGACTAATAATTTATTAATGAAGTGTTTAAGCTTAATATAGATGTTGGATGCAGTGAGAACTATTTTGGTAGCGACAAGCCTTCTTCATCACTCAGGTGTGTTCACAATCGGATATATTTAGTGATGATCTTTAACCATAAATAGACTTACTGTTTTGTGTTGGTGAAAAAAGTATACGTTAATGTAAGTGTAATTTACGCCAAATTAAATTATATTATTTTGCCATGGTCTACTTGTAAGTTCAGTAGCCATCTCATGAATTCACTAAAATCACAAGAATGTATAAAAAAAATGCTTATATTTATTTACTTGATTGACAACATTTTCCAACCTGATAAATTACAAATGTCAAAATAACTGGTTTAAAATATAAAGCTGTGCTAACCGAACAATTTTGGTGTAAAATGGTTATAACAATGTTAATATTGAAATGACGATATTAATAACTGTCGGAAACCTGAATGCTAATTACTTGTAAGCTGTGGCATATATGGCCTTATACCACGGTTTGACACTTTTTAGATTTTATTATTCTGTTGGCATTGGTAACCAGCTTATAATAACAATAAGGCAACTCAGAGGGTTGTGCTATATGGCCAATATACCATAGCTATAGGGCACAGTCCAGTTACTGTATAACCAATTATACCTATACGAACAGCCTCATGCCTGGTGTATTGGATATAGGCTTATACCACACCCCTTGGGCCGTATTGCAAATATACCGGAGGTATGAAGCATAATTGCTTATTTAATATTCTGATTAAGTATATTTTGGTCACCCAATATTTTTATATCTTTAACCCAAATAAAATGAATTAAGGAAACCTAAATGAACAAATAATATAACACAGTGATCCCCCAGAGACAAAGTGAATGTATCCATAAACTGAATACCAGATTGTGCCGCTTTCAGGTTTAACCATTTTAGCTCAGTGACATTTTTGGCTTATTTTAACTTGAACTACTCGTTTCAGGTCCTGCCACAAAATCATTATTGGATTTAGGGCTGAATATTCTATATCTTCTATATATTTACTATATATTCTGATGTATGTTTGCATGTGGTTGGGATAATTGGTGTGTTATCCAAATACATTTTACATTATGGACAGATGTTGACTGTGTCTGACAACTCTTTTAGAGTTGGCTCCAATGGCAACTCTTTTAGAGTTGTCGGACACAGAAAGGAATTCATGGTTAAATTATGACAGTCTTTCTTATCCTGAGAGAGCAAAGCATTCCCAAAACATCACCCTCCCACGATCATGCTTTACTGTTGATATTGGAGTTGTTACTGAAGGGTGTCATTTTCTTTGCCAGATATGATAAAAAACTGGTTATGCCTTTTAAATGGCAGGCCCTGAAACAACCAGCGCATACTCAGAAGCGCAGACAGAAATAAAGTTTAAGGGTGAAATCACATATTTATTACAAGCCATGGCCACACCTTTTTGGGACTTACCGTTTCATTATATCCACTGCCCACTTTAAATTTAAACAGGGGTTGCTTTTTGGAAGGGGGCAATAAATGAAATGTGAGGCAGCCTACATTTGAGTATAATAGATTTCTTGAAAACTACCCAAGCTAAGCAAACTAATCTATGGGCTACTTCAGAATCCCATTATAGCCCATTTCCTGATATAGTTCAATGTTTTCTATGCTTTTAAAGCTATAATTTAAACTGAAATCCCAGACAGTGACCTTGTACCCCAGACCCTAAATCAGTTGTTCTCAATCTATGGTCCAGTGGTACGCGATGCTCCCTTTAGTGGATATGCATTCAGTGAAAGGTTTTCTGTGGTGGTAAGTTGTGTAAAACATCTGAGAGCCACTGCTCTAAGTTATCCATATGGTGAAGGAAGGCAGAGAATTGTGAGATTAATTATTCTCACCGGTAACCTCTGTGATTGTACCACCATAGAAGGGAATATCACTGCGGACGGCTTTATCCATATTGGGAACCACCTCTAAATCTCACTAAGCCGGCCAAATACATGCAGCTCCATTGCAACTATATTGAGAGAAGATATATTGAAGATAATTGTGTTTTGCCAAATCTCCTGAAGTCCAGGGAGGGATGTGGAGGGCTGATATAACTATTTTTCCTTCATCATTGGCTCCAATGGCAACAAAGAAGGAGGGTGACCTACTTTTGTCATCCTCCCACACGGTGCCTCAAACAGGGAGGTAGATAGAAATATAGAGAAATATGAAAGGAGAGCCTAATGTTATCTTATCACAACAAACAACTATTATATTTGGCCTTGGTTAGTGGAATGCAGAATTGCACATTTAAAACCAATGTTTTAAATAATATTATCCTTGGCTTCTTTTTCTGTTTCTGTGTGTTTTTTAGTGTATTTGATTTTGGCAGGAGGATCCGCTGTAGATGTGAAGTGTGAGAATATTTACAGAGACTTCTCTGACTGTGTCCTGGAACTGGGGGAGAGCATGGACAACTACCAGGAGAACGTTACCAGTGAGATGGGAGTCGAAGCTGTGTGCAGGTGAGAGGGGTATGCGCGTTTGTGTGTGTGTGTGTGTGTGTGCGTGCAAAGTTAGCATGCTCCATACAACTGTGTATATTCTTTGCAGTGTACTCAGATCTCCTTGGACATGATTAACTACCATAGGCAGAAATAATACATAGAATAATGTCTGTATTTTTTTTTTTATTCACCAGGCTACTGCTTGCATAAGATTTTATTTGTTCTCATTTATATTTTGGTATTGGTATTTTTTTAGGAAACTCTTTAGCCGCAAAGTACTTCTCAAACATAAATCAAATAAATGTTCTGCCTTTGAAAACACACAACACAAATACAATACATAATATCTAATAATGTTTGAGGTGTGTACCTTGAAGAACAGTAGAGATACTTTCCTAGGAAGATAACAGCAATGAATGGTGCTAAAACACTGAGCCACTGTACTGAATAATTTATTATGTTGCTGCAGCAGTAATGAAATTCAGAAGCCATCTTGTTTTTGTATCATTGTTACTGAGTGTATTTCAATACCTTAGTACAGTATATTTCTGTTTAAAGCTAACAGAGGCTTGGCCTTTCCTGAGTGAAATATTTTCCCGTTTAGTATCAACTCTATTTAAATAAAGGAGGATCGATCTTGAAGAACACTAATATCAAACCAGTTACACTATTGCAGGACTAGAGTATAAAAAAGCAAAATTAGAAAAAAATATATTTATTGAAGACACATCTACTGTATATTGTCATATTTTGAAGGAGAGCTTAAAAGCCTGCCATATGATGTGATTACAATGCTAGATAAACCAAACCAATATCATTCATTCCAATATGTTTTACCAGCATGATCTTTAATCCCAGATGTGAATAACGTAGTAAGTGAGGTCTGTGTGGAAAAACAAGAGCCTGTTTTTAAGCACTTTGTGACAACTGCTGACATATCCAATGAAATGCATTTGATGAAAACGTTGCCTTTTCCCCCAGCCACTGGGAGGCGTTCCACACGTGTGCCCTGACGGCACTGTCCGGTTGTCAGGAGGAGGTGGGCTCTATTTGGGAGACCCTTCGAGAAGACTCCAGGAAGATCCGCTTTCAGGGCAGCCTCTTTGACCTGTGCAGCCCCAGCTCGGCTCCTAGCCTGCCCACGCCTCTACTCCTTCTACCCCTGCTGCTCCTGTGCTTGCTGGTCCATGGAGGGCCAATCTGGTCCTCCGCATAGGTGGTGGATGCATCTCTCTTCCTCTCTCCGACCCAAATGCACTTTCACATTCCCAGGGGTGGCCAGCCGCATCCGAAACCTGAAGCCAAGGATTGGAGAGAGCGAGCGAGAGAGAGAGAGAGAGAGAGAGAGGGAGAGATCAGTGAGTAGAGGGATGTGAAGATTAGGTTAGCACACAGAGCCAGATATGTATAGTACTGGGTAATCAGAAAGATATGTTAATATGGGAAGAGGGATGGTTACTTATGGCTCTGGGTTACTCATCATAGATGTCTATGTCACTAAGTAGTTAGAGAGTTACGTCATCAGGGCCTTATACATTAATGTCATAGATATCTATGAGTTTAGATAAACCAAGGTTCAAGGAATTTTATTGAAATTACCTGCTAGTATACATCTGTGAAGAAAGCTAATTGTCAGCAATTGGTTGGTTTTGTTGACAATTAAGTGAATTTGGTTGAAACATTGTAGTGAACAGGTATTGAGCCTTCAAAACTAGCCCAAATTGTTTGGAGAGGCATGGCTGCTATAATAACACTACAAAAGGCGTTTTCCATTACTGTTCTCTGTGAAACAATTTATTTCATTATCCGGCGAGACAATAGCGGAGGTCAGGTAATGCCATTGAAAAATATTGTAAAAATGTTTTAAGAGGCTGATCCATCAGTTATGTCCAAAGTTATGCTGGCTTTCACCTTGTTCTGTGTAGTTCTATCTAACTTTTCAATTAAATGCTTACTGAGACAGTAAGCATGTTTTCCTTTTGGCTCTATTCTACTCATGTTGGGATATAAAAGCAGTCTTGTTTCACCAAACTGAAGAAAATTTGTTTAATTTGATCTTAATCTGGAGATTGACCAGAAAATAACTTTTTTGACCCTGAAAAACATTCTGGTTGAGCCATGGCAGTATGGTTGGGATCATTGTCTTTCTGTATGATAACTTGTCTTCAATGAGTTTAGAGGCATTTGGACTTTATCAGACAAGATGGTTCTTTAGCTTTCAGAATTAATTCTGGTGCTGTTATTAGCAGTCACATCATTAAAGAAGACAGGTGAGGCAGTTGCAGTTGTAGCCATAAATGCCCAAGCCATAACACTACCTCAACCATATTTCACAGCTGAGGTTGCACACTATTCAGTTTATCTTCTACACACTATCCTTTTTTTCACTCTGGTACATATTGGTACTTGTCCCGCTTGATATTTTATTTGCAAACTGTAACTTGGAAATCCTGTTTTGAAGACTAACTGCTGGTTCTCACCATCCAGAGGAGTTTCTTTAGTACTGCTCGAGAAGTCTTCAGTAGATCGCAGTGGCTGACATCCTACCTCCTGTAGTTTTCCAAATTGTAATTATTTGATTTCAACTCCACATTTGTGAGAATGGAGCCAAAATAAGAAAAAGGTCCTTACTGTCCAAATAATAACAGAGAGCTCTGTATAAGTTTTGGCTATGATACTCAGAGGTCAGTTGATTCATGGACAATAATGAAATGACCATGATGATCACAGATATTACTATTTAACAATAACAAAAATAATTGCTTTGGAAAACTATGATTTACAAAGTTGGATCACAGACAAGCTGCTGAAACTATCATTCATCAACCAACTGAGGTTGTTCATCAACAATTATTGGTAAGTTTAAACTATATTTATAGTGTACGCCATTAGTAATTAGTTTACTTATAATACTTGTCTGCTATGCTACATGGCTATATAACAGTTTTTCTCGATTGCTAACAAACATCGGTCAATACTGAAACCACAATAACAAAACTCTTCACACAGTCTGCATTTCTAAAACGCATCTTTGCCAAACAGTTAATCTCACCTCTGAAACTGACTAAAACCACCAAAACACTTCATACAAAATCTCACTCACTCAGAAACACCCATTGTCACTCATAACACACTGACCTAAATAACAGTAACAACAGGGAGCATTACATAAATTACGAAGTTTTATCTTGTAGGTTTTTAAAATAATTTTTCATATAAATCAGTATTTTATCATAGAATAAGAAGAACACCTCACTTTATTGATTGCACTAATGTATATGGAACAAGAATGAATCAGAAATGCAGCAATTTGAAGGAATATCATTTCTTTTTTCTACACCTTTGCATACAGTAAATTATACTTTTGAAAAATAGTAAGTTCAAACAAAAAACTAATTTGCCCAAATTCCAGGGCTGCAACAATAACCAACAAACGTCAACAGGTATAGTATAGTCACTAGCATCTTTGTATTGTAGGGGCCAATGAGTGCTTTGTGTTACAGCAAACCATCATTTGCCAGTGCTGCACACATTGTGATGTTAGCTTCTCTCTGGCCTGGGACATACACGGTGGCTCTCAAACTAATCACATTACCTCCCCTGCGGTGTGTTTTTGCCATGTTGAATCCAGCTTCATCTACAAAGATGAATTTATGCGCAGTCAATACATAGTTTTACAGTTTTTTACATTATACGTAGATGCGTATTTACCCTGTTTGGTTATTGAACTGACATCATAACTGGAGTTCTTTCACACATACACCATTCCTCTTAAAGTGTAGTTTATCACACTTGGGTTGGTTTTCAGTTGAAACTGCAATCAACTGTGTTTTGATTGACTAAATATTCTAATATTATTAACATCTTCTAACAAATATGAAACATTTTGTTTATATTTCAGTCTGATTACTGCAGAAATGCACAACTGTTGCCATCCTTCTGTTTTGAATGTGTTTTTAAAAGTTTTGAGAACAGTGTAAGTATTTAAGAAATCATGTGCTGTGAATATATTGTTTTGTAGATGGTGCAGTATGAATCAGAAAAGAGTTCATAGATTTGGGGGAATGTGTTCATTGAATGTATTTTGTGTGAAGGCAATGTGAAATTATTCACAGTTTGTTTCACATACACACCGTTTTGCTCACTGTGTGAAGAGTTTTGTAAATGTAACTCCTGTATTGATCGATGCTTGTTAGCAATCTGGAAAAACTGTAACCACAACTACAGTCATTGTGGCATTTTTCCTGCACTACAAGTGACATATTTTGCCTAGTTCGACACTACAGTATTCATTGTTACTAAATTTGGATGCATGCAAATAATTGTTGACCTGTGACCTGGACTCGGAGAGTAACTGCCAAAATTCTGTGCACAAATGTAAACCAATCACTACACACAACTTGATCCACAAAAGCACACACGACGGAAAAGTGTTGACTGACAAATCTGGTTGCATTTATTCAAATTTTGTTTGTTTGTTTGTGGATAGTGACTTACATTTGTGCATAATTTTTACAATTCCAACTACGCTTTTGTGAGTATAATGCTGTGTAGGATTACATGGGAGGATTGTATGCTATGTATTTACAAATCATGGCTCACATTTGTGAGTTGTATGCTGTGAATAGAAACATTTTGGCAGTTTTCAATCTCTGTACATTTATTTCTGAACTCCCCTTACCTGGTCATTTAGGTCTTAATTAAGGACTTTCCTCATCTGGTTAACACATTGAACTATTTCCCCCTCTGGTGCTTGGTGAAATCAAACATAACATAACTTGTGTTCAGCCTTTTCAGACACAAGAAAATGTATACTATCATAGTAAAAGGACACATTTTACATAACTCGGTAGAGGAATAAACTCTGGCTTGTTCCCCTCTTTCCCAACTAGTTATTATACATATGAAATGGTTGCCGGTTATCTTAGAATGTTCAGTACTTTATGTATCATCTTCATCTTTTATGGAAGTGTTCAGCCGTAAACTGATCTGATGTCATTGAATCCATAACACTTATAATTCTACATTGTTCACATCAAAGCACATTGAACCTTACAATCACATACAGTAGAGTGTACTGAATAGATATTTAAGCCACATGGCAATGCCACAGACACTTTCCAATGCTACTGAATTATATCAGTGCCATTGAGTGTCAGTGCAGGCAAAATAGTATTCTAACAAATAGGACGGAAGACATGGGCTCATCCGTGCATTTATTTTGCCCTAATGTCTCAATGCAACAGTCGTACATTTAGCCATTAGCTGCAATAAACATTATAATCCAAATGGGTCAATATAGATATGCAACATGAACAATTTGTAGTTTTATAGCAATGCATTGTACTGTTACTTTATAGTTTATCTTTTACTGTGCTGACCCAAAAGGCAATAGTGCTAAAAATAATGCAAAATCCCCGATTGATGACAATGCATGATTTACACCTAAGATAAAGCTACATGTACCTCATAAGAATTTCACCCAGAGAGAGTATGTCAAAATCTACACAATCCATTTAAGTCCACACAGAACATTATTTTTTACCTATTCAATAGAAACTAGTATGGTTCCCTCTGCATGGTTGGTTGTGTCTAGATACCAGGCTAGATATTCAGTTTAGAATACATTCCCAAGAGACATCAGTCTTCTGTCAGCATGTTTGTACTGGTTGTCTTCCACACCTAGTTTGTGCCCCTGAATGTGCTAGCATTCTGTACTCAGTCTGTGTCAAGTGTAAAATATAGTTGTGAGTTGTTACATTCTCAAACCATGAGCAATATTCATGGTAATCACTTGAAAGACTACCTTCCTTTTTTGTGAGAGTAAACAAAAGCATGAAAGAGAGAACGTAACCACCAGTATATTAGGTATGACTGATTATTTAAATAATTACTACAGAGAAATATCAGGAAACACTACTGAATGTAGAAAATCTATGCGGTCTTTCACAGATCCCTACTACAGAAAATAACAAAAAGCCTGTATTGTATTGCAAAGTAATGTATTTGAAATAAAATCTACGGTTTGAAATCATATTGTTTATGCATGCATTATCGCAGCGAGATCAAATGCTATATTATCACTTTATTTGTCTCAAATTATCAGTATGTTCTTCATCACAGATATAGAAGAGCTCTTCCAGGCATTTCAACTGCTTTCCCACACATTTGCACCTTGGATTCTTTTTTTAGACATCCTTGCGGCAAGGAACTAATAATGAGGACTGGATCCAGTATGGAACAGCCCAGCCACCAGTCTTTCAGCCGCTCGTTAGTGGACTCCCATCTGTTCTCCCACACCTGGTCACAGAGGGAGCATAAAGGGACTGGGGGGAGAGTCAGAGGGGGCAGCAGGGTAAACGCCCGCCCGGTACTCCCCTTTGGGAGGCCAACATCAGTGTGTGTGCTTGTGGTGTGAGCCGCTCATCATGTTGCCTCACTGACATTTCTACAACCCAGTTTGCATCAGCTACAAAGGGGCTGCCTATAGGGCCGATCTGTTCTTGCAGAGCTACAGCCTGCAGGTTCTCTCCCACTGTAATTTAGTACACCTGGTTTTATTCATTAGCTGAAGTGCTAAATGAGTTATGTCACAATTAGGGTTGGAGAGAAAACCTGAAGTTTTTTCCCCAAAGACTCCATGAACAGTGTTTGTCTGCACAGACCTAGAAGATCCCACATAGGATTGAACAAATTCACTTTACAATACTGTACTGCTTCAAGGCTCCATGCAGTCAATTGTGACGTACCTATTTTCTGGATGGTAATTACACACTATAAGGTTGACATAACACTGAAATTGATAAGATTATGATAATGCCTTCTTTGTGTAAGACGGTAGGAAACTCTGATCTCCCAACTACACATCACCTCAGACAAAATTAGCTAACTGACTAGTTCACCAATTGCCTTAATTCATTACTTAGAATTCCAGGTCAGTCAAATCAAATATTAGCAGCACTCCTATCAGTGTTGCCACCCCCTTCTGTAATAGTTGTTTGATTGTCAGCCAGTTTGGGTGGGATTGCATTTTTGGCCAACTGCATGTCACAAGGCTGATTTGCTTGCAGCATAACTAGTTAATGGACTGGGTTTTAGAACCTCGTTTCAGCCAATTAGATATATGTATTGAACCATATATTTAACAATTTAGTAAATAATAAAATTCCAATCCATTTGAAGGACTGCATGGGAACCCTGAGGGATCAGGCTTTGTGTGCTGCAGTAGTTAACTTCTTCCTGCAATGTCAGGTAATGTGCTGGTGGACGGGAATCTAATGACAAGTAATTATAAAGAGAAAATTCAGATTGATGTTATTGATGGAATATATGTTAACAGTAATGCAAGAAGTGAAAAGTACAGGACACAGTACATTTTAATTCTCATTTCCAGCAACAACCTAGCAAACATTAGGGTTAACGGAGTGACAGAACAAGATATTCTATGAAATCCTGAATAGAAAAATGTTAATCCTACTCTCACAGGTAAAAACAACATACCTGAACAATTTCAAATGTTTCTGCAACGGTAGCATAGTATGTTCCATATTGACCCATCTATTAAGCTTCCATCAATAATGATGACGTTTAAAGAGGATAAAATAGAAAATGCCACATTAATTTGATTATTTCAACAACATACATAAATAAGAGTTTAGTATTGAGCTCAATAACACATGGAAGCGCAATATCATGTTTAACATTTTGGAATGTCTATAAACCATTTTATGCAATTACGTGATTAAGCAGAGGGTTGACATAACAGTACTATCCCAGTGCAATGAGCACATTAAACAAAACATTAGAATTGGTTCAAAAGTATGTGTACCAACGTTAAAAAAGTTCCTCATAGGGTCCGTGTTACGTTTGGTACTGCCATCAAATCTGAACGTAGCAAAGAGAAAGCGTACCAAAAAGACCCATAACAAACAGTAACTATTTCAAACTGACTTTATACACAGGCTTTGCTGCTTACCATGTCCTCTGAAAACATTACATACAGAAAGAAATTTGATTGAGGAACTGCAAATGCAAACTTTGGTAACAGAATTTCTGGAACACCTCTCAGATTTAACATGTCCAAATCTATTTTGGTTATTGAACTTCAGTCCATGAGGTGGGTAAACTTCCAGTATTGGAATTACATCATCAGTCCGGGATTTGTAAAACAGAAATGCATGATTAGGGCTATAAAGAACACAGAACTGTACTTCACACTACACTAAATAGTTGTCCATTTGGGTACAACAGTCCTAGTATGCCCTACTATACAGAAACATTTTCTGTGATCTACTATACTCCCTTCTGCTTATCTAACCATATTGTATTGCTGTCCAAAGTGTAAAATATACAGCAGAAACCTGAAAACTGCATTCTGACTTGCTAACCACCACTGACATCTGGTGTCAGTGCTCAGTGGTTGAGGATTCTGGATGCAGGGAACGGAGAGGATAAAGGTCAGCAAGAGCGAAATTAAACAGTGGGCACAGAAAGGAACACAGTTCAGTTTTCAACAGTGTTGCCAGTTCATTGCCAGGGGTCTTCAACAGTGTTTTTGTCTATCTTTGGAAACTTTGTTTGATGTTGTCTAATACCCTGATTCCATCAATGTGGGGGAAAAAAGTTCACTTTGAATAACTTGTCCGATTACATGGAAATTGCCATGACCAAGCATGCTTATCCAAGTAGGTTCATGTGTAATTATACCATAGACTGCAGTAACAGCATCACTGCGCACAGCCAGGAACAAACAGTGACAGCATCCTGTCAGAACACAGCCGGCGGCTGACAAACCATCTCCAGACAGCCATCTGCTCTCCACAGCATCACACCATATACAGAACACTTAAATCCATTCTGCTTGTGGTACATGCAGAATGATTATGGATGAGCTTGGATAATTCCTTTTCCTCCTCACCCAAGCACAGAAAAATTAAGGAAGAAAATACAAGTCAATATTAGGCGACCAGTTCTCATGTAAAATGGGAAATGAAATGCCAACGCAATAAGTTACTTATTGTAAAATGTTTGACATTTATCATTCAACTGGCTCACAATAAAACAACCAAAGCGCATGTGCATGACAATCATTTATCCACATTCCTCATGTCATAAAACCATGAAAGCATTAAGATTTTTGCAACACTCAAATTTGCTTCTTCTGTCAAAGGATACAGTAGTGGGTCGAGGAACAAGATAACATGAACAGTTTGACAGAAAAGCAGTACATGTTCACAAATAAATTCAGCAACCAGAAACTTTTCAGTTAATTTCCAATCCCTTAAATGCATTGTGGTGTGAAGCCTTCAAACTCCAAGTATATCTGTCACTAGATCCGACCACAGCATTATGATGGCTTGCTTCCAGAGTCCCACCAACTGTTCAGTCACAAACATCCCGTATATATACAGAGCTGATTCCTGTCAGTGAACAGTTCAGACGACAAGCCAGTGTCACAGAGTGGGGTCAGGTGGAGCTCAAAGGTTAGACTTAGGTCCACTGTTGACTGGAATGGCCCGGAGCTCAGTCCGCATACACAGGTACTCTCCGATTACAGCCATCAGAGCCATGCAGGCTACGTTTACCAGCCACCAGGAGAGGGCCGCTGGCAGGTGGGCATTGTAGATCCAACAGCCAATCATGTGGAAGAAATGCACGGTGACTGTGAAGTCCAGGCATTGCTTCCCTCTGCGGATGAAGAACCACAGGCCGAGGGCACTGAAAAGAGAGTTAAAACCCATTCGGGTTTAAAATGACTCCATGCAATAAAAACACCTGAAAACTTGTCTAAGCCATAACAATTAAGTTGTAACTTGAAAACTTGATTAAGCATCCCATTCCTCCATATTTACTTTGCTCAACGATCAGGGAGACGGGTCCAAAGCCCTGCCTCAGTCATAGATGTGCACCGGAGGCAGGAGCCTAGGCGGTGCGCATCACAGAAAAAGTGCTTTAGAAAAGGCTCATCTACTTACCAGGTAAGTGCATTCAAGATGAATGCCATCATTGATAGCCTGCCCTGAATTGTTTCAAATCCAAGAACCTGCAGGAATAGAGCCATTTTGTAAGACCACTGTCAACTCAAATGAGAAAACATGGACCACATTGCATGATGACTTACCTCATAACTGAAGATCTGGTCAAGTGATCTGTTGGTTTGTACCAAACCATCCACCCCAGCAATCCACAGACCCAGGAAGCTGTAGTAGATGCATTGCATCAACACAATCTGAGATACAATAAGGACCGGGTCCCAGATGTAACTTCGGAAATTACTGCCCATTCCAAAGCTTCAGGAGGGGACACCTAGACCCTAAACAGCTGAAAAGGGCAAGGTTTCTCCTTTCCTCAGATGTACAGGGAGTGTCGATTAGTTAAAACCTGAAATTAAATGGCAGACATTAAACAAATACAATTCATTTGACCTACATGGTAATATATGACACCCCAACTAGATCAATATATCCAGCAAGTTATACTTCCTGAAACAAAAACTGAGAAATTGAGTTTGTACAGTTCCCATAAAGCTGATAGCTAGTAAGCGCCACTGCAATAGCCTTATGTACATCGTCTTCATTCACAGAGTATATCTACACATGCCAACAATTTTCAAAGGTGCTACCAGTAGTAGATTTAACAGTTCAGGTTAAAAAAAGGATCCTGATTCTGCCCAGAATTAATATAGTCTGAGGTAAGTTCCGCCTGGTGGTCTCCGAAAACAACATAGCCTAATTCATGTTGTGTTTGGGTGAAAACACAATGTTTGGGTGTTGTGGGATGTCAATACACCGGTGGATAGATTGACCGGTAAAAAAAACCCGGTTATTGTGACGGTAGGTCCTCAAGCATTCAGAATTGGCTAACAAAGCCCACATTTGACGCATTATTCCTACAGACAGTGCATTGAGGTTCAAAATCATCTTGTTATTGTAGAGTGGTAGCTGGTCAACAACGGCTGCTCAGCATTACGCACGAACAATATAGCTACGACTTTACAATCCAGTACTCGTAGCTAATATACTAGTCACCTAATTTATTAGCAACGGTGACTAGTATTACATTTACAAAGCACAACATACCTTTGACTTTCGCTGATTTTTCATATCGAGCGGTAGGTAGTATTATACGATTGATAACAAAGTTCAGATCACTTAGGGAACGATATAAAAGGCCCCGACGAAATTTCTTAAAATAAGTCAGTAGTAACAAGCCTACTGATACAACACAACGTACTTGTGATCTAGCTAGCTAGCTAGCTAGCTAGCTGCCGTTGTACTGAACTAGCATGAAAGACCTAGACGAGGGGTATTCCATTGGTACTCTATCTACCAGGTGCGGATCGTTATAGTTTTCTTTACTAATTTATCATGAATGACACCCACCTGTCAGTCCCTGTTGAATCCAAAAAACACATAGGAAACCGCAATAGACCGGTCTCTAGGTGACAACGTTTCAGGGAACTAGACTGCTTAAAAAAATGGCCGACTGTTGTTTTCAACGTTATTTACTCCATAGATAACAGAACAGTAGATGGGACGATGTCATAGAGCCGCTATAAGCTTACCTGGGACCTATTCTAAATCTACAATACCAACAAATGGTAGAAGTGGCATTTCAGTTCTTACAGCAGTTACATTTCCTTAATAATATATAAATAGACACTTTCATGCATAGCATAATGCATAAAATGACAGTACTTTTCAGAATATTAACAAATAAATACATTTTAAATCGTTTTCAATAATTGATGATTTATTCATACTTTAGTGTAGCAAACTAGCTTAAACAGTTAATTTAAAAAACAAACAGAATTCTGATACTGTAAAGTTACATAGCTCATCAGTTACGGTTAGACTGTATTAGCTTTCTGGTTCATTGATTAAAAACATGGTATGTAAAAACAGAAAAGTATGTTATCCTACAATTCTACACTCAGAGATGCGTGAACAATGTTTCCCACCTCTTTGTATCGTTCATCTTTTTTTCTGGACCAAATTACTGCTGCACAAAATACCACCATGACTAGTATTAAGTTGCTTGACTTTTCCGAGCTGGTCCAAGAGAGATGGGACCAGTAAGATGGCGGAGCTATTGAGTCGTCAGATAAAACTATATGTCCTATCTATACTTTAAATCTATGATCTACGCACCGTCACATCAGAGATCCATATAATGACGAGATCAACATCTTTCCATTTGCTTTGTCTTAACGTTTTATCTGACAATGTCACTATATAACACGTGTTATACCTATCACGCGCGTCGTGTGAGCAGAATGTAGTGCATTGTTGCCAGATGGGACAGATTTCAGAATAAATGACTATTTTTAAGGACAGTGTGCGTGAAAAAATGTATTTGCGATTTATGGATGTATGCCAGGGAAAGTCAACTCATACCCTGCGAGATCCGGAATAGAAGCTTTTCTGTTCAACTTTATCATTAATTGCACCCACATGGTTTCTCAGATTCATGTCCCCGATAAGAGGGTTGCAATGACCAAAATGAAGTTGGATGGCTGTGAGGTCCAGATTTGAGTATCAATGAAGTATGGTAAATCCAAAATGTGGGGGTACTGTAAATGTTGAGGTAAATGTTGGGCTAATACCCCACAGGTATAAGCCCAATTAAAACAAAAACAAGCCATCCCTGGTCCATTCAACACTGTGGTAGATGTTTTCAGTTGCTGTAATAATGGGATAGTTACATTCAATATAGTAAGTTGATTTACCTC
This sequence comes from Esox niger, assembly GCA_016801105.1. NCBI lineage: Eukaryota > Metazoa > Chordata > Actinopteri > Esociformes > Esocidae > Esox > Esox niger. Next base: position 67,567 of record JACXGJ010000592.1, read on the forward strand.
TGTATAAAGGTATCTTTCTGTTACAAAAAAAATACTTTTTTAGAACAGTGTGTGTTGAGGTAGCTTGGTACCTTCGATGGGAGTGAATGCAACAAATGTCCAGTAGAGTCACAGTATTTTTTTATAGCACCAAACCTAGGACCATTGGGCTCTGCCAATTGTCTGTCAGATTGATGTGAATGTAAGTTTTGCCATGCGAACAGTTAAACCTGTACTGTTCCAAAAATAAAATTATGCATACTGATCGGTTGTGTTCAGAAACTGGTATGTCGGATATAGTCTGAGGTGGAATTATTAGAATTTGGATAAAGTAGAACGTTTAGCCCAAAACCTACAGCTCCGGAAAAAATAAAGAGACCAGTGCACCTTTTTCTTTCCTTTCCAAAAGAATGTAAAAGAAAGGTTTTGAGTGAGGAACAGCAGCATTGAATTTGCAGTGGTCTCTTAATTTTGACCCTTCTGTTCCTCACTCAAAACCTTCCTTTTCGACTTTTTTGGAAAGCAAAGAAAAAGCCGTGGTCTCATAATCGATTCCGGAGCTGTATAATCTAACATAGAATACATATGTTATGATTGCGATGCATTTAGGATTGCTTCAGTTTCAAAGTGTCAACAGCAAAGCTGCTAGCTTTGGGGGGAAAGCTATCATGAAAATCGAACAAAAAGTGTTAAAGAACTGTTCATGTCATTATAAAACATTCTCATTTACATTTTAGTCATTTAGCAGACACATTTTATTTTCAGCAATACATTTCTGTCAAAACATTTTCTCAGAAACCAAACAACATATTTTTCGCATTGGGGATAAAATTTGATTTGAGTATTGCCTAGGCTGCTCTTTTCTTTTTTTCCCAATAGTGATTTCTCTTTAAGACAGGTGTCTGGCACCCATACTGCGTCCCAAGAGGATGCCTGGCAAAGGTACCTCAAATGTATGGAATTTAGATGAGAGAAATAACAATAGCCTTCGGTATAGAAGGGTTCATTTGACATGAGTCCATCAACAGTGCAATGTATTTTCCTAATATGTATGTAAAGCATAGACAGGATCACCCTTTAATACTGTTGCACTAATGGTTGAAGAGGTCGTGGGATGAGGATGTCACCATGGCAATCAACGCGATGAACTCTTGGAAGTCAATCTCCAGGTCTCTGTTCTGGTCTAGGTCTGCAAACAGCTCATCCAGAATCTCATTCTCTTGGATTTTCTTAAGGGTAAAACATTTTATGTCTATAATTAGCTATAGAAATACCCCGGCAGTTCTTGTAAAGTGACCTACACATAAATAATAATCTGTTCAATGAAAATATTTATTATTGAAGTGTGTATCCATCCATATAGCTTAAAACATACAGTCATCCGTCAACTCACAGTGATAAAGAGACTCATCTCAGTGTTGATAAGATCTTTGAGCTCTGCCTTCTTCAGCTTGCATTTGTGGCCTGAGTATTTATGGAACACCTGGATGATGGTAATCATGGAACTCTCGAGTTCTGACATGGTCCCCTGAGTTCTCTTTCAGGAACACAGAATCATAGACATACATATTACAGTACAAAACACTTAATGCACAGAATACAGTTCCAGCAAGCATACACCCAAACAATTTATTTCTAGATTGTAGCAACTGTGGTAAGGCCACTACTTGCCCCTCCTAATGGGATATCTCTATTTGGAGCAGTAGGTAGTTTGCCTGGTTGGGGAGCCGAAGGTCATGGATTTGAGACACCGATCTCCAAACACGATATTGGTGTCAGAAGTGGGATCATTGGTGTCAGAAGTGGGATCATTGGTGTCAGAAGTGGGATCATTGGTGTCAGAAGTGGGATCATTGGTGTCAGAAGTGGGATGGGCGAAGTGTGTCTATGTGAGGTACTTGGTAGTGTAGTGAAGCGCTTGCTTGTTTGGTAAGGGTAGTGTAGCTACCTTGGTAAGGCCAATACTCCTCCAAATGGGATATCCCTATTTGATGCAGTGGGTACTTTGTCAGGCTGAAGAGCCACAGGTTGCAGGTTCAAGACACTGCCGGCAAAAGCTACAATATAAAACAGTTGGTACGTTGTGATCTGAATGTCTGCTTTTACACTTAATCCAGGTTGTGATATGTTTCAAACTAATTTGTCTTTAATACAATAGATCAAATATTGGGCTGCTTGTGTGAATCCATCAATATGCCTTCTTGGTCCATAATTAAAATGTCATTTGTAAATCGTTTTATGCCTACATGATTAAAATGAAAAATGTCTTGGTGTTTTGGGGGTATGTATATTGTGTGGATCAGCGGATAATGAGTCGCAGCTTGCAAAGTCAAAGTTTTCTGCCCTGTAATACTTGATTAATAGAGATACGATTTTATCAGTGTATTGAAAGTATCAATTATAAAATGAGCTTTCTTGCATAATTTAAATATACCCTTAATCTGCATATTTTGTCAATAGAAAATCTTGCACCTGTGTCAAACCTCACCTTTTTTCTGATTTATATTTTTTTATCCATCCTGTCTGTGCCTCACTTAGAAATGTATTGCCATTCACTGAACAGTGGTATGGTGTCTGTATATTACGTTACTGTATTTATTGATGCGTATTTGTTTGTTTTTTTCAAATTAAAAGTCCGGTGGCACTCGCAGTAATACCTACTGCAGTATCATACTTATCTGTTTGAAATACTTTTACGTTGAAACTATCTATTTGCATTGCTATAATACGTAGGGACCAACACCACATACTATACGGAGTTGATGGCTGGCTTTCTCTGGAAATGAGCCTGTCTAAGAGAAGATAACAAAAGCAGGGTATTTACAAAAGAACGGACATGTATGTGTATTGGCAGATGTTGCAGGTAAAGTAACTTGCTAAATATGCAAAGCTAACAGTTTTTAAAGAGTACAGTTTGCAGAGGCACTTCCAGAGCAATCATGCGGCCAAATACAAAAACTGTGACCCGATGCTAAAATTAAACAAGCCCAAGCAGAGATCCTGCAGCAGCAAGCAACATCTTGCAGCAGTTCCGCACATTGCTTCAACAGGAATGAATCCTGATTTCACCTCACTTGTCAACGTCCATTAATATTGAGTGAATGGCCCTGAAATTTGATTTATTGGGTCTGGGCTGCTGGAATTGCTGTCGTTAAAAGCATGTAGTACAGAAAATATACTGCATGAAGTTAGATAACGGCAATTGAACCAACATTTGCTTTGAGTGAAAATCTTCAACAGTAATTTCATAGATTTATGGCTCCCCTAATAATTGTTAACAATATACCTTATGTAATGTAGCCTACTCTCTTGAGTAGGCTACAACACAAATATGTGTTGCAACATTTCAGTTGAGCAATAACCTTGAAAAGGGATTTCTTAGGCCTTTGGCTGCCATAATACAAGTTATTAAAAGAGAATAATACAAAAAACATTGTTAAATTAAATTCAGATGATGAAAAGGGTGTTGCATGGAAAATAAATATGCCTAAATATAATATGCAAGGAAACAGAGTTAATTATGTTGTGTCTTTTACACATGTATGTTAAAAAAGTTATCTGGCCCTCGATGCTCACTTGCATTTTCAATGTGGCCACCCAGTGAAAAATATAGCCCTCCCCTGCTAATTGGTATACAGTATAGCCATTTACAATTTCCTGAATAGTTTTACTTCAAATTAAAGCAATATTGTTTAATTCAAAACAGTGCTATTGTACAAAACAACATGCAGTTAATATTTATAATTATTAGTTTATAGAATTGTAAACATTTTCCGAATTTTTTCAGGAGTTATAGATCATCAGAAATATCAGAAATATTGATATTTTTTTCAGTACCCTAGTTAGATAATCTGACCAGTAACAGAAAGGTTGCTAAATCAAATACCTCCCAAATCGGTTCTTTTCCTGAGCAAATGCATTAATACATTGATTTATTAGAAACCAATGGTGGTTTTTTAAATTTAATAGAAAACTGCATGAGGAATTTAACATCAGATCATCAGTAAAACTACAGAATGTAGGTGTGCGACAGTCCAACACTAAAATTATTTTTGTCATCTACACAAATGATGCATGCATATGTAACCACTATTTAAAATAACAGATTATTTCATAATTCATTACATTACCTGCATTTGAAGACCCAACCCAGACTTCTTGATGTATTGTGTGTCTTGGTAGGCTACTGACTATCTGATGCTGATATACTGAGACACTCCTAGTCAGTATCCCAAATGACACTCTAATCCCTTTATAGTTCTGACCACATCCTGTAAGGATATTTTGTATTCTGCTGTCTCTTAGTGCTAGTAACAGCTAAAGTGGTTTGATCAACCACATGAAAGCTTATTCCTATTAGCTAGACAGTGTCTGTGACCCAATAGGCACCCTACTCTATTATAGTGCACTACTTTCTATAGGCTCTGGTCATCTGGGCCCTAGTCAAAAGTAGTAGACGTAATAGTGTAGGGTGCCATTTGATGCTCAGGCAGGCTCCATTTAGGCCTTTGTCTACTAAAGTATTGCTTGATATATCCAGCATAATGGATGCGTCTCATGGCATTAGAAAGGAAATTATGAAGACACTAAAACCATTCCTCTTGGTTTGGTTTCTAACTGGGAATCATATTAAATGACAAATCCCCTGTGAAGGCTGCTCCCTATGGCGTTTCCCTATGGCAGGTGATCGGGGCGTACATCTTCACTGAGCTCTTAAACTTAACCACACTGTGAGCCTTATAGCTTCCTATGTTTTATCACTTAAACTTAACTGACAGCTTTTTTATTATTTATTATTTTTATTAACATCCTATTTTATGCTTTATTATTATGCTGTATTTTATATTCCTCTGTTTGATTTATTTCATTATTAAATGTATATACTGCATCTTTTACCAATCATAATGCAAGTTCTGGTCTTATTAGAGGAATAACCTCTGTGTAAATGTTAGAATCTCTGTATTAATTCCATTGCATCTTGTATTTTTATTTTCACTGTAAAGTACATTGAATAGCTTCTATGTATGAAGTGTGCTACATAAATAAACTTGCTTGCTTGCTTTCTTGCTAAACTCGACCTCCAGAGTGCATACAACCTGGTGCGGATCCGGGAGGGGGGAGTACGGAAGACAGCCTTTAGCGTGGTGTCGGGCCACTATGTGTCTTTGGTCATGTCATACAGGCTTGCCAACGCCCCTGTTGTGTTACAGTCCTTCCTCAACAAGCTGTTCCGGGATATGTTGTGCAGGTATATGGTAGTTTACATCAATGACATCCTGGGGTACTCCCCAACATACCCGGAGCATGTGTCCCACATGTTTGCTGTCATACAACGCTCGACCATCGGCTCTAGGAACAGTGCACATTCCACCACCCGACCATCTTCCTGGGGAATCGCATTGCTCTGGAGGGCATCCAGATGGAGGAGCTGAAGGTGGAGTTGATGAGGTCATGGCCAGTCCTTGAAGACCATCAAGGGACTGCAGGCCTTCATTGGATTTGCAAACTTCTACCACTGGTTCCTCAGGGGATTCGGCACCATCGCCGCGCCACTTGCATCTTTAATCGTAGTCTCTTATTCATTGTAAACAGCTGTTAGGAATTACCTCAGATCACACACTCTAACTGTGACAATATATACAATTATTTTTGTGCGGTTTATAATTAAACATAAACATTGAATGCCGTTGCCTAGTTAAGTAAAATGTTTAAACAGAAAATCTAATTTATATTGACTCTATTTAACAGTAGGGAGTGCACCACAACACCGTTTTAGAAAAAGTCCAATGGTGGAAGACTTCAATATTTTATTAAAACGTAGTTATGTACAATTGAAAAACGGCTACAGGTATAATTTGGCGGTTCTAGTGTTTTAATCAAGGGTAATCTGTAGGATTTTGTGTTTACAAATGCTACATCGACTTTCCAATGCTTTTGCTAGGTTAACTGCTTGTCCACTAATTCTTACCTAGTTTGGCCTTGGGACCAAATTTACCTGATTATATTTCTGGGTTCTGAAAATCTGTGGAAAGCAATGCCGGATCTAGACTTTTGGGGGGGCCCTCTCCCTTATGGGTCAGGGGTTCCCTAGCCATCAGATGCCCCCTAGTGGTCAGCGGCTCTAAGCGACAACTAGGGGGCTTATTCCTGGAGCTGGCCACGGTGGAAAGCATAGCCACTGAAATACACACACATATGGGGTGTTGTTACAACCTTGCCCGTTAAGTGAATATTTTCATTATTGATAGTCAATCGTGTTTAATTAAAGTTTAGAAATCAGTCCACCATCCGTTTACACGCGCATCACGTGCAGATATCTATTCATGTTGAGGATTCGGTAACTGTGCTACATCAGTGGTCTGAGCTAAAGAACTAAGCCTTAAATGGCTTTTCATCCTACAGTCAAACCTACCTTCCCTTACCCTCTCATAACATAGCATAGGTATAAGATTGAGCAAACTAGTTAAAATTGACATTTAGCATGTGAGTATTTTTAATCTAGGTTGATCTACTAGGTAATATATTCATGGCTGTAGGAGGACGTTTTGAGCTTGGGATGAAGATAATGGTTGATCGTGTGGTGAAATTGAATGGGTATCAAACGCGTGGGAGATGTGTACAAGATGCTGAGGTGTACCCCTGGCCAGCCCTGAAGCAGGAGGGTATGTTATGGAACTTCAGATTGTGGGTTTGCTGTGTATTTACCTGGCATTCAAAAACATTACAAGGCCAGGCAGAATTGAGATAACCCTAAAACAATCAGGGTCAAACTTGTTGCCCTCACCCCCTCCCAAACGTGACAACGGTCCCTGTGATGGTTCGTAGGCCAATGTCTATGCATTTTACATTACAAGATGAAAACAATTGAAGGGATGTTTTATCCTTATTTGGTTTTGAAATCACATATACTTGTTTTCTCTTGTTGAAAGGAAGTTGTAAATTATGTGACATTGAAAAATGATTGGGTCATTCAAACGTTTAATGATCAGTTCTAGGTCTCAACTAGCAGCAATCAAAAGAAATTCCCTGAAGAGATTAAAAAAAGTATAAAGGGTTACAAAGACATTTCTAAGGATCAGAGACTCCAGCAAACCACAGTGTGAGCCAAACCCCCTTGATGGTTGTAAACAGGGCCTTGCATATTGGGCCCCCCAAAGTGAGCACAGGGCCCACTAGAGGACGTCGGGCCCTCATGCCACCCGCATGGAGTCTATTTCTGACAGCTTGGTCAGAAAGATGCACAAAATTAGCCCGCTGGAGGTCATTTTGTAGGGCTCTGGCAGCGCTCCTACTGTTCCTACTCACACAATGGAGCAGATACCAGTTCTGCTGCAGGGTGCAAGATTTAAGGACATCTTGCGCAACTGCCTGGCTTCACCATGCTACGCCATCAGTGCAACAGCATAAGAAAATGCTGAAACCCCTTTTGGAAATAATTTATTATGAATGCTGGTGAAAACGTTCCCCGCTTTTATCGTGTACATGCACAAATGTGAAATGAATGGCTTATTCTTTCCATTTATTTTGTAACAGCTCCAAACATTATTTCTTAACTACATTTTCCCGCATGATGCACCGAAGTTAACAAGAAGATATATTGGATAATGTAATACAACTACACATTTACAGGCTACAGCAGATTCTAAACTCCTCCCACCTTGGCTAAGACGAAAATCCTTCGCGAGTCAGTGGAATCACCACCGTCCGCCCTTCTGTATACAACATTTGCAACAACGTAATCAAACTACAATAGTCAATTCATTGATATCCCCGCGGCCAGCTGCGGACTACTTCCGTTCTACATAAGATCTGTTCTAACCTAGACGCACACGCCTATTGAGAAAATTCGCACTCTCCATTGACACAGGAAACATTTGCATATTGAACCGAGAAAGGCCAGCTTCGAACAAGGGCGATAAAAGACAAAACATCAAAATAAGAATCAGACGGAAACGGTAAGAATAAAACAGGCTACAATTATGTAATATGTTACGTATGGTATAGTATGAATTTATTGTTTATACGCTTTGATTTGATTTCTGGATCCGTCTTAAGTTGCGGACGTACCGTTTATTTCTGATGAACCTAAACTATTGGCAATTTGAAAACGACATGTTTAATTATTTTGGGGTATGCTCCAAAACCTGAGAAAAACTGAAACAAATGTATTCGTTTCTGTCCTTTTTCACTTGTGATTTTAAATGTAGAATGACTGCCATTGGCCAAATGTAAAAGACAACACTTACTATACCTTTCAAAATAAGAGTTCAGCCGTGTAACGTGAAGGGGCACTGAATGGAACCCTGGCTCCAACATTTACAAGACTGACATTAAACAACAACAGGACTGGATTATAGTGTGTTTAAAGCGAGTATGAGTACACTGTAACTTAATGTTAACTGATCGACAAGAAAGGTTAAATGGGAAGCATCTCAGGCATTCTGAACAATTTTGTGGAAAGTAATATAGGACTCATTCAATTAAAACAAACGCCTTCTGGTCCATTGTGCTTTTATTTATGCTAGTGGTACAGTAAAAACCTTACATATGGCCTGCACCAATCCAGTCATATCAAGTGCTCTGTATAACACTGGCCTACATGGGAGTGTGGAAAAAGTGGACATAAAAAAGGCACTAAGTTCTAGAATCAAGCAAATAATTTATTTTCATGTAATAATGTCATTGCCCAAATAAGTCCTAAAATAGAAAAGGAAATAGCCTGATGCACCATGTTATGACTACTATTTGTTAAAACAATTAACTGTGTTGAAGTAATATTTTTCCAGGTAATTTAAATGGATTTTATTTTTACAAATATTTTTACATGCATTTGGTAACAAACAGTGAGGACTTCACAAATTCAATATGCTTTATTGAGCTGATCAATTATTTAATGTTTGATCAACACATGCTGTCTTAACTTGCCAGAAATGCCATTTGTCCTCTCAGTTTAATTAACTTAAAGTTTGGCAGTGAGGAAACATATATGTTTTTGACTAATGATCTTTGCCGTTTCTACACAATACAATATGCATGGACAGATTAAGAATGGCACTATACAATAGCATGGCATTATTAAATAGGCCTAGTTATTATTAAATTAAGGTCATGATTTCCTTTGACAGTCATGTAGAGATGCCCTGGTTTTATTATGTAGAAAGCTATAATTAGTTTTCCATCAAATGACAGGTCACACCCAGTCACTTTTTTTGTTATTCAAATCAAGTTGACATTTTAAAGAAGAACCCAGATATCTGTGTGTATGAATGCCCAAATGTAAAAAACGCAACTCTTTCCAAACAATTCGGCTGCCCATGTCAGCTGGATAAGTTAAAGGGGTTATTTATTTTCCTGGGTTGTCATACAGGTTTACACTTTGACAGTTGTGCCAATCCACAGACAAGGGAGTCTTCTACTTTCAGCATGAACAATTAGCTTTTTCTGCAACTGTATTTCTACATATTTCAAAGGACCATTTCAACTGCTGTTAAATGACAGTTGCGACTCAACAATCCAAAATTCGCAAACGTGTGTATACAGCCTGTTATTAGCCTGTTATCCATTGCTGTCTATATTTCTGAAGAGGGAAACAAAATAAATGCTGTTTTTCAATAATAATTGATAATATCTGTATAGCTGATAAGATTTTCATCAGACAGATGTTGGTGGAACGCACAACAGGAAAAGGTACTGGGCCTCTGCCCCTTCAAGCTCAAAGTGTCTGACAGCCCCCAGACTAATATAATCTCTGCATACATAGAATGTGAGACCAAGTGATCTGCTCAGTCTCGTATGCAGCCCTTTTAGGGCTGCCTTGTCTTTTTGGGCAGTAACAGTAAATCCCCCTTGGAAATTCAGTTAATTGCTTTTTTTCCTACCCCCTACACAGTCTTTGACATTTTCAAGATACTTTTCCCATTTTGAGTGGTTATGGCCCATGAGGTTAGATGGTTTCTTTTGTCTTGAGGTTCAGGAGAAACATTTTGTAGCCCCTTGATTCAGACATGCTAAGGAATAATTTTTTTAACTACCCTCTTACAGAATGTCCCCAAACCAAGGTATTCCGTCATCTAAGGATGCCGTTTCTCTCCCTCCAGTGTCAAATATGGCTGATCTGCTTAAGCTACTACTGCGTGTGGCAGAAAAGGCAGCCAACGTAGCCCGTGTCTGCCGCCAGGAGGCCCCTCTCTTTCAGCTGCTGGTCCAGGAGAAGACTGGCATGGACAAGAACAAGAAGTTTGTCAAGGACTTCAAGACGCTGGCCGATGTTGTGATTCAAGAGATGATCCGCCATGATGTTGGAGCTCAGGTACCAGAACTTGAACACTGACAGTCATGATGAGCATTATTTATTGTCTGAAATACAGACAAGCCTCTGAAGAATTTGTGGCACATACTTCTCTAGTATAATTTAATGTTTTGGGGCAATTGTAATCCCCCTACTCATTTCATTCTGTTTTACCTTAGTTTCCTGAAATGATTGACCATATACATGGAGAAGAATCTAACAAGTTTGAGAATGGACTAGGTTAGTAGGAACTGTGAACAATTACTTTGAAACATATATTGAGTTTCTTTGGATTGTGACAATTTTGTTGTTTTGGCTCTAGTTCTCTAGTTAAAATAGTGACTTTGCATTAAGGGTTTCTGAATCCATATTGGGTGAACTGTCTGGCTGTTCGCTTTAAACAGGAATAACAGCAAACGGTCTGTGCGCCCATGATTATCTCCATGACATGATTTCAGGAGCCCTGTAGGAGCCTTTAGGTACTGGAGTATGGGGCACCTAAAACAAAACGTGTCACTGTCCAAAAACCTTTGTACCACACTTCTTGATTCACAGCTACTTGAATATGAAGTGTTACAAGCTACACAGATTTTAAGCGCTATAATGTGCACCATACCATCTACTTCGTAATAACCCTGGATTTTCCATGTGTCCCAGGAGAGAGTGTGATAGTCACAGTGTGTGGGACAGAGAAGGAGACTGCAACCATGCTGGCCACAGTGCTGGACGGGGATCTGACGGCGGCAGCGCTCCTGGCATGTGCCATCCACCAGGACGCTACGCACATACTCACAGACACTGGCATAGACAACCTCCACATACCCCTCTGCACTTCGGACCTGGGCATCTGGATCGACCCCATCGGTAACACCTCACCTGAAGTCTCTGTTAAAAGGGCGGCTGTAGTCAAAATCTGACCTATGGTCAATGTTGCATTGATATGAGTCAGAAACATTGACTCAAGTGTAATCGTTGACCATAGAGTGTAAATAGCAATTATGTTCATTAGGTCAGTATTTTACTAATTGGAGATATGCAATATTAACCTTAATCACTTGCTTATTAAAGAGCAGCTGACCACATCATTCTGCTTGTTTTTCAATTGCCCGTTAAGAAAAACATGACATCTTTGTTGAAAGTACTTTTTGTCTGTTGCTGATTTTTTTCTCTGAGAGAGACCAGGTATAGGAAGACTGTATTGCTTTCTTAAAAATCTGTAAGTTAACTCAAGATATCTTTAATTTGTTTTTGGAAGTTTTTTGCTTTCTGAGTAATCCTATTATTCTATTGTGTTGTAACCCAAGGACTAAGCAACTGGATGCAGGTTTGTAATGTTGTGCACTTCAAAATAAATGTGTAACCAAGGACATCTGGGCCAGGACATGGATTCTGCACTGATTGAACTGTGGGCTACGGATGTCAAAAGAGCCACATGGCAACATAATTGTCAACCAATGTTCTGTCCATGTCCAAAATGCTTCCTTGTGACACGTGATCATTAAATGTTTGGTCATAGGCAATTTATCACTGGGTTTTGACTGTAACAGAGAAATGGCTCCATTCAGAATGCTGTTTGTTAGTGTTGTCCAGTATAACCATAGTCTAATTATATTATGACCATTATTTTGCTCAATGAAATATTATAGTGAGCCCTACTGTGTAACAAATAGTAAAAAATAATATTGGTTGGGTTGATGTGCAGATTCAGGTCGTCATCTGGTCTTTAGGAGAGTTTATAATCTGTTTAATTTGGGCTGTTATTAGAACCATTTCCATCCCCTTCACTGATCTAAAAGGTAGTTCACCAGAGGCTACCTTTCTAAATTTTACTTTGTGTAATAAGGTTACTTAAAATTGTTCATGCTAACTACATTTTTTTATTTAATGTAATTCTAACCAAGTTGAATGAGGCCTATGCATTCTAATAAGCATATCTTAAGAGCTGAATATACATCATTGTTCTGAGAATAGGCTACATTCAAATGCCCCTTACCTCAAATAGGTGAAAGACCCTAATAAGCTAGGCATGTGTTAACTGTTCCTGTGTATTCCTATACTTCAGATGCCACTAGCCAGTACATTGAGGGACGTGAAGAGGGGGCACCGGAAGGACATCTCTGTCCTTCAGGTCTTCAGTGTGCCCTGGTCCTGATCGGGGTATACCTACGTGCCACAGGGGAACCCGTCATGGGGGTCATCAACCAGCCCTTCAGTCAGAAGGACCCAACAGGGTAAGACTCAGTAACCAGAATCGGACAATTGGATTCAGTGCCATTTCAGTTCAGTAGGTTCAAAGGACACTTTTTCCATTCTTTCGAAGTAATTACTAAAAGGACATTTAAACTAAGATTTTCAATTATTGTTTTAAATGAAATGAAACAGGGGGAAAAAGCTCAAAAAATATTTCCCGCTGCTCAGTTCTTACCGACAACGTGGATTCGTCTGATACTTGTTTAACCCTTCATGCATTTCTGTTGTAGCTGGAAGGGGAAGCATTTCTGGGGTGTGTCGTGTGGCGGTGTCAAAGCCTGCTCTGTGCCACGACCTAAAAACAGAGGGACAGAGCGGCCAGGACTCTCCGTAGTATTGAGCTCCAGTGAGAAGCAGGCGGTGAAGGAGGCTTTGGCCCCCCTGTGTGGGCCGGACAGGCTGATGTACGCCTCTGGCGCCGGGTACAAGATCCTCTGTGTGATCCTGGGCCTTGCTGACGTCTACGTCCTCTCCGAGGGCAGCACCTTCAAGTGGGACTCCTGTGGCCCCCATGCGCTGCTTCGTGCCCTGGGTGGGGGCATGGTGGACCTTAAGGAGTGCCTCCACTCCTCCAGCTCCAGTGACTGTGAGGGAGGGCACCATGACCAGGGGGAGCTGACCTACCATCAACCCCACACGGAGCGCCCTGGGGCAGACCGCTGGGCCAACCTGGGAGGTCTGGTGGCGTACTTAGACTGTCAAACGCTCCATACGGTCATTAAGGAACTGAAGGGCAAGTTCTGAAGGACGGCCATCTGACGGTGTTGTAGTGCACAAGTAGGGGTATCTTTCCTTATAGTGTCCTGCTGCTTTTAATGTCTATTTTCATACATTATATTTTATCTCTGAGTTATTTTTCAAAAGCTAGATTTATAAATATTTTTTAAGGAATGCGAACCTGATATTGAACTGTAACTATGTTAGATGGTATGCTATGGTTGCTTTGTTGAAGATCTAACTTCAGTTACTGACTTTCTAACCGACAGAATGTGTGTTGGTGGCAAACAGAACTAAAGTGCAGACCAGGAAAGAGTGCTATTTTTTTAAGTATTTAACATATTCCAAAGCAACATAATCAGAAAAGACCGATACAGATATGAATGGGAAGTATGGGTCAGTGAACAGTAGCAAACACTGCAGTTGAAACAAAGTTTTTTTGTCTGTGATACCACAATGTGACACATGCTTTTGATTTGTTACGGTTCTCTGGTGGACATATCAGAGTATCTCTTGATGACCCTGTGGTAGTTGTGAAGAGGTAGTACCCTGGGACATGTCGGTGTTGGGTCTATTCCCTTCATCATATACCTCATACACCTGAGCAACATCATGCAACGTCACAAAAATCCCTTCTATCACTATACTGATGACACCTACTCGTTCACCAAATCCTTCCGTCCCCTTTCTCATCAACTGCCTTTAAGACCCGGGAGCTGGATGAGCATGCTATCAACAGCAACAAGAAGCACTCAACAGCAACAAGAAGCACTCAACAGCAACAAGAAGCACTCAACAGCAACAAGAAGCACTCAACAGCAACAAGAAGCACTCAACAGCAACAAGAAGCACTCAGCAGCAACAAGAAGCACTCAACAGCAACAAGAAGCACTCAACAGCAACAAGAAGCACTCAACAGCAACAAGAAGCACTCAACAGCAACAAGAAGCACTCAACAGCAACAAGAAGCACTCAACAGCAACAAGAAGCACATTGGCTCCAGATCCATTCTCTCCAAACAGCACGACCTCTATCACATCACCAAATATAGTTTTATGGTATCTTTCTCAAATGTATCTGTGACACCCGGACCAGTTACCTCAGTAAATCCAAGACCGCTTTCTTACACCTTCGCAACACCTCCTGGCTCTGACCCTGACTGTTACAGCACCAAAACCCAAAACTAGCTTCAATATTTCCTGATTTGACTACTGCAAAGCTTTTCATCAGTATCCCCAACAAACTCACCAACAGGCTAACTGATCCAGACTTCTTTTGCCAGAATCATCAAGTGCTCCAAATAAACATATCGCATCAGTCCTGTGCAATACTAAACTGACTATAAGACACAACTTACCTACAAAGTCCCCCAGAACCTGACACCCACTTACCTCTGACCTCCACAGTATGTCAAACCGTCTCATTCTGCATCTCCACCACGGTGGCCCCGGGCCTTTTGCTGCTCAACAGCTTGGCCAATAATTAACAAACCTTTTTTAAAGCACCTCTTCAAGCAAGCCTATTCTCTTTAGTCTACCCACTGCCCTTCTGTGCCTTGCTAATATCAATAGTTATCTCTTCAACCCAAATGCATCCACTTTCCAGCCCTTACCCTTACCCTAAACAAGGTTTGTAATCCCCAACTTACAACACCCGATTATCTGTCCTGTTTGCTCTGCTTTTTTGTTCGATTTGGTAGATTTTAATTTGCACTGTTATTTGATGCACTTGATTTTATGGAGTCCTATATTGTTGTCACGTCAATGTCTAACGAATAAAGTATATTATTATTGGCTACCTCTTGACAGATGCACTTGTGTGTGTGTGTGTGTGTGTGTGTGTGAGAGCCCTGCGAACATGCTTCAGTCAGAACAGCCTAAATGGTGATATACTTGATTTGCTCCAACCTTGTGGAAGATCGATGAATTCAACTGTCACATTCACAATATGTTGACCAGCCTACATACAGCCTACATTCACTGTCTGCCATCTGCCATTGTCTTTTTGAGGAGATAGGATCACACCTTAGTGACGCACTGATGGAAGAGAGAAATTCTGCTTTTAAAAATCCCCCAAAATAATTTCCACTAGACATACAGATATATTATGGACAGTTCCATATATTACATTGCAACATCTTACATATAACATCTACAAGAAAAAGTATTTTATTTCCTGACTCGGTGTGTTTATTATAGCCTATTATTATTATTACAGCCTATCTTTTCTGATCGTGAATTTCAGTTTTGTGTAATTTAATTGCAGTTTTGACTGCTCAAATACTTAAACAAATAGGGCTGCAGTGCAGGTGTTGGTAAGTTTCACACTTGCACTGAATGAATCTAGTCTTTAAATCAGCCTGCTTCTGGGAATCTTAGTGGCCCAGAAAATGCCTTATAAGGAAGAAAGGTGTTCACTTCTCTTTGTAGTTCAAGCAGTATGAATTAAGATAAAGTCAGGGGATGGAAAAAGGCGGGAGCGCGGTGGAACAATGAACACCAGCCTGTTTTATTTTTGGTTTACTGTAAATGAAGGATTAAACCTCTTAAGGGGGGAAAAGGTCCCCTAACCAGGCCAAGTCATCTAATGAATTTCTGGAGATGTAGAATGCAGTGATGTTAAAAGTGAGTCATGGGGTTCTCTGTTCATTCTTTCATGCACTCTATGGATTGGATTGGTATTATGGCATCAAGTGGGTGTGGTGTGGACATTGATTTGGATTATTCTCTAGAGTCATTAACTGAGCTGCACGACTTATTATTATTATTAATTGCAATAGATGTTGGCATGCTGTCCAAAGATGTTACCAAGGCCCAGCTCTATCTTTTTGGGTGCGCTGAGCATAACTTGATTTGGGCACCGCCTAGTGATTAGGCCCCAACCGCTTATGTTGTTCACACCTAGAACCAGCCCTGCCAAGGCCCCAAAAAATGTATCCCTAAGATCTAACAGGATTTGTTATGAGTTATATTCTACCTCACAAACCTAGCCTATCAGAGAAAGGACAAAGCTTTTACCAGGTGTCTACATGTCTATAGGGTGTATGGCCAAGGTGTCGATTTGGGACAGGGCCTAAATGTTTTTCCTGGTTGCCCTTAAGTGTTCCTTCAGAAAAGCAGTCAGACACCACTAAGGACTGGCGAGTTGTCTTGTGGACCTCAGTTGGGTTAGAAGTACCCACAGCACACCTAGTTGTGAGATTCCATTTCTTGAGTATGCTTCACAAGTCCATTACCAGGTCCCCATGTTTTTGCTTCAATTGAATTATCCAGCATTCACCTGCCTTGGGAGCCCTAACTAGTCAACAAGGCTTAAAACCACAGTACTCACAAAAAAACAGTGAAAGGTCATGTAACCGTCTGTAGGAAATCAACTTTACTATGAAAACCGGAGAAAAGCAAAATCAACTGAACAGTGATGTTTAACAATTGTAAACTCTTGCCAGGCAAACATTAAATTTCCTCCCCCAAAACAAATGGACAAAATGCAAGTTTCCCACACACTTAACCCTGATGATTGTCAATTTTCTTTGCAATAAAAGTTTTGCATAATATACTGTTTAAAAATATGTATAGAAAAATCATCTGGGATGTTGGCTCTTCTTCCACAGTGGTGCCCTTCGTTGACTTGCCACTTTAGACTGCTACTTAAGCCATACATTCCAAGTCAACAAGGGTATCGAAGACATCATTGACAGCATTGATAAATCAACCTAAAACTAAATTAAATTAATGCTCTATAACACCTTCATTAAAAAACAAAACCAAGTGGGCAATTGCACTGAACACTTTCCCCCCCGCTTCAAGCAGAGCAAATAAACATGTGCAATAATGGACCTAAGTCCCACTCAAGGCTACAACCAAACATCTCAAATCTCCCAACATCCACAGAATGACACATTAAAAGGTACAAAGAGGCCAATGGAACTGATGCCAGGGCAAGTACTCATAAAGTGTCTCAGTAAAACTACTGATCTTTTCAACCTTAATGGATAAGGTGACATGGACAGTCCAGATCCTTGATCAGCCCATCCATGGTGAGACCCTTGATACATTATAACCAGAACTCTCAACATCTGACCGTTTCTACCATTTTATATCATTCACTGGAACCAAGACAGCCCTGTGGATTAGAAAAGGAATCAGACCACATTTTACCACATTTATTTCCAATGCTGTAAATTGATTTGCCATGAGTACAGACAGGTTGTTATATATTTGAATGTTGCTGAATGTGTTTTTTTCAAAATGGAGTTTACTGAGGCATGGGCAAAAAAAAGGCAGTGGTAGCTTTTCTATTTTTGGTGGCAGACCTGTTAGTCTTGACATTTAGGTCACCTGTCAACCATTAAACTTTTGGTAAATATGTCAAACAGCAGTGGACTCTGATAACTTATCTTTTACACTGCTTCAGTCATTGTGGTCTCAACGGATGCCACATCACCGATTTAAAATGGCATCAAGATGCAATTTGGAGCAAAAGTGAGTTTGCTTTCAATTGCAAACAACAGCACCAATTGTTTAGGGACTGAATGCCTGATAAAGTCCTTAACTTTCATGTAAATGACTTGGTTTAAATGTGAACCTGCTAACTTCTGGGACGCTCCTTCAAAGTGCTTCAACATGGGATTCCAAGACAGATTAAAGCATACAGAATTTACTGTAGCTAGACAAGAGTTGATGGGAGGGAGCAAACTCACTAATTCAAGTGGAAAAGCCTTCCCACAAACCACCCAAGATAAATTTAAATAAAGTTTCAAACTATGCAAACGGTCACTATAACTTCATCTAAAGCAATAAAAATAACTAAAAAGTAGTTGCTGAAATAATAACCTAGCCTTATAAAAATGTATAAAGAAGGCAACGCGAAAAAGGAAGGGTGTGTGAAAGCAGTAAGGCGTGGGCAGAGTAGCCATCCCTCTGGAGATCTACTTACCTCACTGTCCCTCTCACACTAACACACATCTGCACTAAGACCCAAAGCACGATTACATTACTTTACCCCATTAATTATCACAAAATAAGTCTTAAGACCAATGGCATAAGGATTGCCTGACAAACCAAACTCCTTTTGACCAACTTACCCATGTCCACAGACATTTCTTTCACCTCTGCAAATATTTCTCATTGTAGCAGTTCTGCCTGGTGCCATTAACCAATAGTTCGGACCAGGACCAGAACACACGCATTATAGCGGCTTTTGAAAAAATGCCTGTCATTGGCTGTGATAATCTAATTAGTTACAAAGACAATCCAGTCCCTGATGACCTAAACCCTAAAAGTCACCCCAAACCACTTCAACAATGGAAGTCAGACTAAAATGTATATTGAACAACAGCTCTAGGGAATTTAGTTTGGGTCATTAGGCAAATTAAATTATGCAATTGTGCGATGCAGGATTGTGCAGGAAAAGTAAAACCTAAGAAAATGTGTTTGCATTATTAGATATACACTTGGGAAATCAGTGGCATGTCTAGAGATGTTTCGCAAAAGAAAATGACAAAGAAATCATCGATTGATGGGGGAAAGCCTCCTAACCCCAAATATACGTAAACTCTGAGACGGTTCCTTCATCTTCTAAATGGTCCAGTCTCATCTTTGGCTCCTGGCCTCTTTGTTGTCAGTCTACGATACGTATGGCAGCCCCGACCCGTGTCAATCTTCCTGAGTTCGAGTGATCCTTCGACTCATGTCCGGAAGGGGAAAGTCTGGGCTCGCCGACAAACAAGTAAGCGAGACAGACATGGCCATGTGTTGAGTGTCTCCGTCTTGCCCAGAGGACGTGTCACAACACTGTTCACTCTCACCTCTGGAAGGGTTTGCGGACCTTCTTTCTCCTACGGGGTGGGGGTTTGCCTCCACTCTCGGCCCACGTCTCATTAGGCTCCGGTCGGTGCCCTCCAGGGGGCATAAAAAAGCCAGTCTGAGGTGGAGCAGGGGTGAAAGGTCCACTGGGTCCCGGTCCAGCACCGGAAGGGTGGTGAGGGGGCGTTCCTGAGGGGAAAAACCCCCCATTGGCAGCCATGTCTGGGGGAGGTCCCCCCTGGAAGATGCGGTTAAAGAAGTCCTGCAGGTCTGCAGGGTTGGTCGGGCCTTGGGGAGGGTGCTCTGGGCCTGGAGGTGTCCTGTAGATAATGTAAGGAGAATAATATACATTTATTGAAAAGATCCATGTTTTATTCCCAGAAAAAACTAACATCTAGTGAAATTTAACACTGATTCAAGTCACATTATGATAGTTCTCCAGAGCTGGGCGATATATAGACACAAATCTGTATGGCAAAAAAACTATCTGAATTGATGCAATAATAAATAAAACATACAGCTTAAAGTTGAAGTGCATTCAGAAAGAATTCAGACCACTCCACTTTTTCTTTTTTTATAATATACACCCTTTATTATTATTATAATTGGGATTCACATTTTTCAACCTAAACACAATCCGCCATAATTTCAAAGCAAAAATTGGTGAAGAAATGTTTGCGAACTTCTTACAAAACAAAAAACGTGTTTGTTTCGAAATTGCGCTCAGATATATCCCGTTTCCACTGATCATCCTTGAGACGTTCCTATAACTCCAATCGAGGTCCATCTGTGGTAAATTCAATGTAGTGGACATGACTTGGAAAGGTACACACTTGTCTATAAAAAGTTCCCACATACGGCAGAGCAGAAACCATGCTATGAGATCCAAGGAACTGTCCCTAGAGCTCTGACACAGGACATGTTGACCCACAGATCTGGGGAAGGGTACCAACTCATTCCTGTAGCATTGAAGGTATCCAAGGACACAGTGGCCTCCATCATTCTTAATGAGCCACCCACACTTCCTAGAACTGGCCGCCCACCCAAATTGCGAATCTGGGGAGAAGTGCCTTAGTTAGGGAGGTGAGCGGGAACCAGATTGTCAATCTGGCAGAGCTCCAGAGTTCCTGTGTGGTAATGGGAGAACCTTCCAGATGGACAATCTTTGCAGAACTCCACCAATCAAGCTTTGATGACAAAGTGGGTTGATGGAAGACACTCCTCAGTAAAAGGCACGTGACAGCCCACTTGGAATATGCTAAAAGGAAAGTTAATGCACTCAGACAATGAGAAACAGGATTCTCTGGTTCGATGAATCCAGGACTGAAAGCATTGACCTGAATGCCAAGCGACACCACCAATACAGGCACATAGAACCAAGACATTGCGGGGGTTGCCATTTTTTGCTTGGTCATGATGGGGTATTTATGTATAGATTCAAGAGGCAAAAATAAGGCTGTAATAAAATGTCTGAGTAAAAAGTGTTTGAATACTTAAAAAGTGGCGCAGTCAGGTCAAAAAGGGTAATGTGAAATGTGCTGGACTAGGTTGGTTCTGTAGCTTTCCTGCTGCTAGTGAATTACAAATAATAGATATACATGATTTATTCCATCTCATGATATACATCAGCCAGTTAAGACTACTGCAGTTTTGACACGTTTAGGATACGTTTTTAAACCAAGGATAAGGTTGTCATTAGCAACTGGTTAGACGTGCAGTGACCAAAACCCATACGACAGACAGATGCAAAATGCAGATATTATGTTAGGTATGCCTTTAATTGCAGGTGGGGTAAAGTAAGTGCTGCATCAATCAGAAAGCTGAGAGCTCTCGGTCTGTCCCTGCTAAGTTTGAAGTGGAACACATGAACATTGCATGTATCTTTCCAAACTGTTTTAGGACTAGGAGTTACACACACAAATTCAATTATTTATGATGTTATAACCTTGAGGGTGGGCAGGGGTTCCTTCAAAATACATGCACTGCTGTAAAATACTTACAAAAACTATAATATAGATATATTTCCATACATATTTCACAATTGAAAGCACAATATTTATGTTTTTTCATAGAAAATCAATAACATTTAATGCAGTAATTCCACAACAATGTCCAAACCATATCAGTATAAATTGTTTGAGGTTTGAAATAATAATTTTGCCTAGCAATTACATTTTTGTCGATTGCATCTTTTGATTCAAGTACTCACCAGCAAGCTAGTTTGGTTAGCAGTGTTTCCACGTACATGTGATTACAATGAATAATGCTCACAATATCCTTTATGTCTGTTCAGACACCTTAATGTCGGTTCAGGCCTTTGAGCTTGTTATCTAAATGAATGCTGCAGTATCCACACTCAAATCACTTGATGCTGAATGTGACTGTACCCTGAGGTTAATTTCTAGTTCTGGGTTTAAAACCTCAGACACGTGTGTGAGGTTATTTTTGTACTGAAAACAGGGCTCAGCTTTGAAAGAGATTGTGGTCTCAGTTCAATTCCCTGAATAAGTAAAGGTAAAATAAATAACTACATACCGCCAGGTAGGTACAGGGTACTTTGTAAATAACATTAAGAGGATTCTAGGAAAGCATCCAAAGTCACTAGAAGACTGTAAACACTTTAGCTTAATTGCTAAAAGCAACACAAAGACGGAGGTAAGCAAGCACACACTGCTGTAGCATGTGTCTGCAACCCACATTTACATCGGGGTGGAGTAGTCAGTGTGTGCCG
This sequence comes from Esox niger, assembly GCA_016801105.1. Classification (NCBI taxonomy): domain Eukaryota; kingdom Metazoa; phylum Chordata; class Actinopteri; order Esociformes; family Esocidae; genus Esox; species Esox niger. The sequence continues at coordinate 89,336 of JACXGJ010000592.1, forward strand.
AGTCAGGAGACAGGGAGATTAGTTGACCTACCTGTGGCGCTGTGTGGAGCTGCCATTGTTCTTGGAGCCAAATGAGATGTGGTAGGGCACACGGTGTGTGTCTGGAGATATGCCTATCCTCTGGCAGCCAGCCCACTCTGAAAGGCAAGGGAAGAGAAGGTCACTCAAAATAATCAATGTGACAATTCATCGCTGCTGGAGGGAAAAATAGTCTGTGTATTTAACTGGGTCTTATTATTTTTCACGTGGGTCTTAGTTGACTGATTCACACAGAACCATTAATGTGCCATTACACAGCTTTTCCAAACATTAGGCTTGTTTGCCATTAACAGGATTGCAGTCCATGATTGCATTGTGACTGATCTACAAAGGAACTGGCATCTTTACAACTTATTATTGTAGATCAGTCTCAATTAACCCACAATGTGTTCCAGTTTGGATGCTCTAGAACAGTGGTTCCCCAACTTTTTCAGTTACTGTACCCCTAAAAAATATTTTACGAGTACCCATGAAGTATCCCTTCATGTTAATTTCACTAGTAAGCCTATGGAGTCGTGAGTGTTTTTTAAGTACCCCCTGTGGAGAGGCCAAGTACGCCCAGGGGTCCCAGTACCCATTGTTGGGAACCACTGCTCTAGAACACGCCCATTGTCAAGACAGTACCTGTGATGTCGTAGACCTTGCCATCCATGCAGGCGAAGTAGGTAATACGTAAACCCAGCATACTGGACTCCGCCCAGAGATCTCCTTCTTCAGCGCTATGGCGTCTGTTACATTCAGCACAGAACCGTGCTTCCATAGGCTCCCGGTCCATTTCAAACCTCCTGTATGCAGCAAGAGTCAGAGGAGGCTGTCTAGGCCTTTTGTTTTGTAACACATTCTTTGTAGTAGGCAAATGTTTAACTCAAGTGAATTCTCGTTTCATTCAGCTGATTGCGTACATAGTATTTTTATATATACAGCTCCGGAAAGCATTAAGATAGTATTTTGATATATACAGCTCCGGAAAGCATTAAGATAGTATTTTGATATATACAGCTCCGGAAAGCATTAAGATAGTATTTTTATATATACAGCTCCGGAAAGCATTAAGATAGTATTTTTATATATACAGCTCCGGAAAGCATTAAGAGACCACTGTACCTTTTTCTTTTCTTTCCAAAAGAGTCGAAAAGGAAGGTTTTGAGTGAGGACCAGAAGGGTTAAAATTAAGAGACCACTGCAACTTGAACACTTCGGTTCCTCACTCAAAACTTTCCTTTTCAATTTTTTCAGAAAGGAAAGAAAAATGTGCAGTGGTCTAAATTTTTTCCAGAGCTCTATGTATGCATGCATGCATGAACTAAAGTGTACTCTTGTACAAAAGATCACTGTAGATGGTTGTCCATATAATGACAGTTGAATAGCTACGCTATGTGAACTACGAGGAAATAAAAAGCATTGGCTGAATCTCAAATTGCATACTACAAGATTTATGAAGTATTTCATTTTTGTATATAGTAAACTAGTATGCCAGTATTGGGACAGAGTTGGGACATACCTTGTCAGAAAATTGCTTCTCGGCATTAGATGATTCTGTTACGCATTAACATCATGCCAAGTGTGAATATTTAGCTAGACACCAATAATTGTGTTAAACTGACTAACGACTCTTTATGTTCACTTTCATCACAAAATGTATGTATGAACTGTATGGCTTTTATTAGCCAATAATAGGCCTACTAGTATCTACTTAATACTTATAGTCATAAAAATTAAGCAATTGCTAGCAAGTCTGAATATGAACTTCACACTGCCAAAGCTAGTTAATTTCGTGTCACAACAACCTTCTTTTTTCTTTCATTTGTGAATGACATTGATACAATAACTGTCAATATAGGTGAGGATAACTGACTATTTTGTCAAGTGAAAAGACGGGAGTTGCGGAAACCCCTCCTCTTTTATTGCGCAAGGGGATTTGGTCTATATTACCATAAAAAGCATTGCACGTTTGTGTACTTCAAAAATCCACCAGAAAGTTGCAATATAACCATAAACATTTGTTATTTTAGGCTCATTATACCATGCTTGATGCTTGTATCCAGCAATGTTTTTGTATATCCTGAACAAATCCTAATACATACTTTATTCTGTCGGTGGTGAGGATTGAACACTGATTGCCCACATGGCAATCCGCATCTCTAATCACTAGTCAATCAGTCCTCACACAGTAAGAGACATTCACTTTTCTTTTTCGGCTCCGCTTACACGGTCCGGCAAAAACAATGGCCAAAATATATTATTGTCAAATCAGTGAGTAATTAAAAGATTCCTACAATCTCCATAGTGCTTTGCTAATGGAAGGCATGAACAGAGGCGTGTCGAAAATAGATGAGTGAGGTTTTTAATCCCCAAAACTAGCAGATAACAATCAGTATTAAGTGGCTGTTTAGTTTATACGAATGCAACTGATTGCTGTTAATTCGTGAACAATTTTTTTCCTAAAAGAACTACACCTGGTGCTTATTCCGTGGTTGGCTATGCTATTTTCAAGAATACAAAATCAAAAGCGATAATATATCATCATCATCATCATTTACTTTTGGAATACTGCCAGACGTGAGCAGTGGTTAGCATGAATGCACTGCCAGAGAAGTGTCAGGATGTCTGTGAGCGTAGTCAGAGTTTCACACTAAGACTGCAACATGGATATGCAGACTGAGCTGATAATGCAGATTGATGTATCAACACGACTATGTATTTTAAAGCCACACTCCATTGATGATATTCCATTAAGGCCTACAAAGACAACTGCTAACAAAACAGAAATGTATCTATTGAACTGGAACCAACAGATAATATCATCTAACATTCACGTCAAAAACAATGTTCCCTATGAGATCAGAAAATCAACCTCACACATTCCAACAGCTTGAAATTTTCAATAAAAGCATTATCCCAAAACACATCACCAAGGTAAAATGGGGAAACTTGTTGTACCTAGCTTTCATACTACAAAACACACTGAATAGCTGTTTTCAGTCTGAACATTATCTGAATAATAATAAAAATGTTGAAGTTTATTGGGATCCGAAGTTGTCCGTTAACTACTCTTACAATAAGTACCATGGGATTCTTAGTGCCACCCGAAAGACAGCACTTTATACAGGGTGTCCACTTCACTCCAATTAGGGATTGGGATTGATCATTACAGATTCAAAGAGTTCCCTTATTTGCCCTCCAACACCACCTCCAGCTAAATCTGTCCTCCCATCCAGCGACCTACCTAACTTCAGAAACAAGCTTGTGTTGAGAAACAGGGTGTCCATATCATTCATTCATTATGCAAAAATACTGAAGGAGTGACAAGTCAAGTGGACCATTATACCAATCCTTCACCTGGGATTGGTTAACTGACACTGCGGATGTTAATTCAGTCAGAGTGACGTACTTGTGCTTGCCCTCACACTTGGTGCACATCATGGTGTTCATCGCTTCCTTCAGGTCATCCTGCAGTTTGGTGAGGAACTCATTCATCGACTTGGAGAGTTCAGTTGCAGCCATGCGTTTCCTGAGAGAGAAAGCTTTTCATTGTAAAGGCCTTGTGTATAAACTACCACCTGTTGACATACAGCAATACAAAATATTAGACAAGGTCTAAGGTAGCTAACTAAGGAAACACAAATATGCACCCAATTGGGTAAATATAGTTTGAGTTTTATAGTTTCACATTTATAATAATCTCCAAGCTACCTTAAGTTTGTCTCCCCGGGTCAATACAGATGGAAGTTAGAGGATCATTTAATACAAGAATGAGTTTCCTTTGACAGTGCCTTCCTTCTTTCCTTCTTTCAAAGTGTTTTGCATTTCATGCAGTGTATATAGTATAATTTGGTTTGGTTTTGCAGGGTCCAGCTATAAGACATTTGGTCTCAGCATGACCAACGTCCCACAGAATCTAAATTAAATAGATCCAGGTTTCTTGGTTTTAAGTAACATTCCAGTTGCTTGAGTGGATCTTACTTACAGCTCGTATTCCCTCCGTGTTTCTGGGTTGCTGACGATGTCCCAGGCAGCCCTAAGCACCTTAAAGGCCTCCCCAGCGCGGGGGTGCTTGTTCTTGTCTGGGTGGACCTGACACAGGAACCGTTTCTGATTACAATTTATATTGTGGATATAAAACAATAAAGATGCCTACAGCCATGCACAACTGAGCGTGAAACTGCTTTGGCTTGTGCTCTCACAGGCCCAGTTGAAATTTGTTGACCTCAACCAATACAACTGTACAAAACATCAGTGTAATTCTCCTGTGTGGCTCAATTAGTAGCGCAAATGGCATTTAAGGCATCCTGTTAGGGCCTCCATAAATACAACATATGCCTAACCTGACTAAGTGGCTTGGGACAAACAGCCTCTCCTATATGGCATATATGTACCTGAATTCACAAGACATAATTCCCACATCATCGCACCCTTAAACGTACCTGGACAGCCAGCTGTCTGTATGCCTTCTTCAGTTCCGCTTCAGTTGCGTGGGCCTCCACCCCCAGTACTGTGAAAGGGTCCACCTCCTCCTCAGGGACTTGCGCCAGCGCCAGCAGCCTCTCCAGCTCATGTCCAGGCTGGTGCCTGCCTGCTCCACCCAGAGACTCCGGAGAGAAGGGGTGCCCTTGGGAGGGGGCGCCTCTCCACCTGGTGTAACAGCCACTGACCCTTTCCGCCAGCGAGGCCACACTCCTCCAGACCCTGGAGTCCTTCACGGACGTCCACCACCGCCGACCCCTCTCCCCACCCAGCCGGATCAGTGTAAACCTGGCCCAGTGGAACGCCAGCCACAGCACAGCACAGACGACGCCAAAGCAGGTAATGGAAGCCTGCCGGACCCACTTAGCTGACTGGATGCCCTTGTCCACAAGGACTGTCCCGGTACACCTTGCCCTCTCTAGAACGCGCTGAGCATCTGCCTTCATCCCGGGCACGTCCGTGACCTTGTTGAGCAGCTGAGAGCCCAGGTCATAAAGGGCCACCCCGCCGGCCTCCACTGCCATCCCGCATCGATGGGTGACGTTAACAATGAGCTCCACCACCATGTGGATGCAGGAGAGGCACCATGGACTGAGCCGCCCTGACAGGAGTTCCCTGAAGGCCAAGGCCAACTGGGTGCCAGTCTGCCGACGGCCCCGGCCCTGCTGATGGTGGTGGTTTCGCCTTCGGGCCTGCTTGTGCCTCCCTCCACCCGAAGACAGGGACCCTTTGGGTGGGTAGACCGAGGAGGGTGATGTAGCCTGGATGTTCTGCTCCGAGTTCACCCCGGCGGCTCCTCCTCCTCCGCTGTTCCGGGACCTGCCTCTCCTCCCACCAGGCCCTGAGCTTCTCAAGCCCGACTCCCCGTTCATACGTGGCTCCTTTCCACTGTCCTCATTTCGGCCTCTTACTCCACTCTCCTCTTCATCTCCCCCCTCTGTCTCATTGTATCCTTCACTTTCCACATGCTCCCCAAACGCCTGTTTCCGAAAGACCCCATCCTCTTTGGCCTTTGCAATCCCAAAATCCTCTAGACCTACATTTCCTGAGTCCTCATGTTTGACTGGGATATCAGAGGTAACTTTAAAATAGTCCATACTGTCCTCATTGGATATTGGCTGCTGAGTTTCCTCATCGTCTCTGTCTTCCCACTGGTTGGACATGTAGGTGGAAGACAAGAGGGGAGGAATACCTGAGAGCAGATCTTCAGGGCTCTCCTCATTTGCCTCTACAGTCCATCTCCCTCCCTCCATCTCTACCTGCCTATCAGACACCTCTTTCTCCATCTACCTCTCTGTCTCCAGATTAAAGTGCCAAGAAAACTTTCCAATCTCACGGCAGGTGGGGGACTTGACCCATTCTCTCACTGACGCATCTTCTCCAACACCACACTCCAACACAGTGGAAGTGTCAGATTAGGACGGCTGAATGATTCATGAATGGCAGGCGCCATTGTCCACACATTATCCAATGCAGGCAATAGATCAAGGATCAATCGTTACAATCCTTGAGCCCGACTGGCCTCATCTTGCATCAGGTTCTTGTCTGTGGAGACAGTAAGTTGAAACCTTAGCGGTATACACAACATTTTCAATTCCATCGAACCGAAGAGGTATGAAGCTATAATTGAAGTGAAATTTAGGATTTGGAGTCTCTGTGTATATCATTATTGTTTTCAAAGTCATGTCATTTACAATAACTGTTTTGTGCCTGGTCAATATTCTCCACCATAGGCATAGACCGCACACTGCATGACTCCAACGCCCTACTTGACGACCACAATATCCAACATTACAGTACAGCTACACAACACACCTCCGACATTTTAAAAACACAAACGCTTTAGCTGTCTTGTTGTCAACAGTGGTACGAGATAATTATTCCTTTCTTTAAAAATAAGGTTCTGAGCGGAATATCAATGCATGGAGCGGACAATGTTGGGTTCTAGCTAATTATGTCGCCGTTATACTGACCAACTGTTTGAAAACGATTAGATATCGCCTAGTTAGCCAGCGATGTTAGCCTACGAGCCAGCAAGAAAACAAACATTTGTTTGGTGGTATTTGCCTACATAGTTAATTCACTTTAGCAAAACAATGTAACTGTGGATTATTAATAAGCGTATCTTAGGTATTTTACTGCTAACACTAACTAGAATGACATTGGTAAAGATGACAGCCAAGTACAACTCACATTTCCGTAAAAGGTAGCATAGGCTTCCTTTCGATGTGGCTAGCTCGAGCCCTGTAGGCTAGCGTTGCTCGTCGATATGACCAAAGGTAGCTAAACAGAAAGCAAACAGTCGTAGAAAGAAAATTGAATTATTGATTTGTGAATGCAAACTGTTCTTATCTTGTATGAGGAGAATACGTTCCTTCTCCTTTCATAAACATTATTTATTTCATATTTTGTTCTTGGCTTACGCTGTCGTTGTTTGTCTTAACCATAGAGTTGGATAGAGGAAGCATCCTTCTATTTTTCCAATAATTACATCTAAAATTTCAGAGGTAGCGCCATTGAGCACTTCCGCCATTTGAATGTAGTCTACACGGTGCTTATTTACTTTGGCTGATACCCAATTCAAACCGGGTTATCAATCATATGATCATGAATCCAACAGGGCAACCGGAATGGAAATTCACACGCAAATAACTACATACAAATTATCGGAAGCCTCACTAGTAAATTCCAGGTATACTAAAGGACTCTTTCCTACTCTATGGTCTTATCTGACTACTTTTCACTTCCAGGGAAGCGGACCTTACACCAGAGACAGTCCAGGAACAGAGACGGCCCACTGAAGACATGACCTGATTCTTTTTTATATATATTTTTTTTTACCAGGGTTACTCAGCTCAGCTTGCTTCAACATTCTAAATTCAACACTTTTTAGGACTGGCTGTGTTTTTGTCTGCCACACTTTCTCTTGTTGCTGGCACTGCTGCCTTTACCCACTGTAGAGTTCTTCCTACAAGCACACTCTGTCCAAGCTTACTGTTATGCCATCCGCTTTTTCCACCTGCATTCTTTACTGTGATTTTACACTTCAGTTAACTGCCCTTGTTACATATGCCAGACTCATTGGTACAAATGTATTTATAACTTATTTAAGTAATACATCAACTGATGTCTTATTATGCATCATGTAGTCAACAACTTACTCTCATCTGTTATATGCCTAATGTTTTCTGATTAGACTTGATTACTGGCTGATGAAGAGTTGTTGGCACATATTGGCTCATTAGATTCGTGTTCATGATTAGATGGTCAGTCACCCTACATAACATTGATTAGAATTGTAACTTTCTTTACAGCCTTCACTCCTGGTGGAGCTTTCCCCCACATATTCACTGTCTCGTTTTAACAAAATAGCAGTTCACAAAAATTCGGCACAGTCAGACTGCCTTCAGGAGATTCTGAGAACAAACATCCTGTGATCACCTGTTTGAATGAGTCAGTGGCAATTTCAGAGAATGTATAAATTCCCAAACAGAATTAAATGTGTGTACATTTATAACAATGTAAATGATTAAGAAACATTATTTCAAACTTAGAAGCCCTACAGGAACATAAAAGGCAAAAGGCTCAAAGAGAATATTTTTTGCTTTTTTCTCTAAAACAGGAAACTGGGCGAGCTAAGTCAAAGTCTCCGCCTTCTCCGCTGAAAGTCTTCAAAGACTGAAATAATTTGAAAATTGTGTCGATTAGGGCGTGTACAGGCCAGGAAGACTGAAACCACATGTAAACCTAAGGTTCAAAAAGTATTTCACTCTTAAGCACTACCAGCTACCTCTGCACAACTGCTTAGCTCAAATACATTGACCACTGTCCATCCAACTGTATCCAAGGAGACAGACAAACATCAGCCAGACAGCTGCAACTGGAGACTGTATCGAAAGCTTAATCCCAGCCAGTGGCTGCCACAAAGAATTTCTTTGGGCTACAAAACGCTTGGCCTCCATCAGGAAGACTTGCAGCTTACAGTGGGGCAAAAAAGTATTTAGTCAGCCACCAATTGTGCAAGTTCTCCCAATTAAAAAGATGAGAGAGGCCTGTAATTTTCATCATAGGCACACTTTAACTATGAGAGACAAAATTAGAAAAAAAATCCAGAGAATCACTTTGTAGGATTTTTTATGAATTTATTGGTAAATTATGGTGGAAAATAAGTATTTGGTCAATAACAAAAGTTAGTCTCAATACTTTGTTATATACCCTTTGTCGGCAATGACAGAGGTCAAACGTTTTTTGTAAATCTTCACAAGGTTTTCACACATTGTTTCTTGTATTTTGGCCCATTCCTCCATGCAGATCTCCTCTAGAGCAGTGATGTTTTGGGGCTGTCGCTGGGCAATACAGACTTTCAACTCCCTCCAAAGATTTTCTATGGGTTTGAGATCTGGTGACTTGCTAGGCCACTCCAGGACCTTGAAATGCTTCTTACAAAGCCACTCCTTCGTTGCCCGGGCGGTGTGTTTGGGATCATTGTCATGCTGAAAGACCCAGCCATGTTTCATCTTCAATTCCCTTGCTGATGGAAGGAGGTTTTCACAAAAAATCTCATGATACATGGCCCCATTCATTCTTTCCTTTACACGGATCAGACGTCCTGGTCCCTTTGCAGAAAAACAGCCCCAAAGCATGATGTTTCCACCCCCATGCTTCACAGTAGGTATGGTGTTCTTTGGATGCAACTCAGCAATCTTTCTCCTCCAAACATGATGAGTTAAGCTTTTACCAAAAAGTTATATTTTGGTTTCATCTGACCATATGACATTCTCCCAGTCCTCTTCTGGATCATCCAAATGCTCTCTAGTAAACCTCAGACGGGCCTGGACATGTACTGGCTTAAGCAGGGGGACACATCTGGCACTGCAGGATATGAGTCCCTGGCGGCGTAGTGTGTTACTGATGTTAGCCTTTGTTACTTTGGTCCCAGCTCTCTGCAGGTCATTCACTAGGTCCCCCCATTTGAGATCTTGTGTGGAGCCCCAGACTGGGGGAGATTTTCAGTGGTCTTGTATGTCTTCCATTTTCTTATAATTGCTCCCACATTTGAGCTGCTTACCTATTGGAGATTCAGTCTTCCCAGCCTGGTGCAGGTCTACAATTTTGTTTCTGGTGTCATTTGACAGCTATTTGGTCTTGGCCATAGTGGAGTTGGGAGTGTGACTGTTTGAGGTTGTGGACAGGTGTCTTTAATACTGATAACAAGTTAAAACAGGTGCCATTAATACAGGTAACGAGTGGAGGACAGAGGAGCCTCTTAAAGAAGAAGTTATAGGTCTGTGAGAGCCAGAAATCTTGCTTGTTTGTAGGTGACCAAATACTTATTTTACTGAGGAATATACCAATAAATGTATTAAAAATCCTACAATGTGATTCTCTGGATTTTTTCTCTCATTATGTCTCTCATAGTTGAAGTGTACCTTTGATGAAAATTACAGGCCTCTCTCATCTTTTTAAGTGGGAGAACTTGCACAATTGATGGCTGACTAAATACGTTTTTGCCCCACTGTATTATAGAAGGATATTCTTGAGCAAATTGGCAGTTTAGTAAATTCTAATTTTAGCATTTTATCTTTCTTCTTTAGAATGGCAATGTGTATATTGAATAGGATGAAATGGATGACAGAATCAAAAGCTTTACTCAAATCAATAACAGCAGCACAATGCTATTTCTCTGAAGATGACATGATGTTGTCTAGTCTTTCTGAGGAACAACTATGGACAGCTCTAAAGCTTGACTGCACCACAGTGACAAAACAAGATGGGACACAAGATGGTTGGCTAACTGTTTGTATACAATTTGGAGTCTCCCTTGTCACACCCTTTGAATAGGGGGGAAATGGCAGCAGCTTCCCAATCCTGTAGGGTTGTTTTTTAGCCTTGCTTTAAAACTATGGTACTATTTCTCCCCCAATATGGCTTAAAAATAAATGTGTGAAAGAAATCTGTAAAACTATAATGATTCTTGCTCCATGCCAAAATGAGAAAGAATGAAATTTGTCATAAAATTGCAGGCCCCCTGATTTAAACATTGTATAAAAGGTGGCATTTTGTTATTTAGAGGCCTTGGAAAAAAATGCTTTTGTCATTTAAGTATACACAGAATATACATATGCATATATAACGATAAAAGTCTAAAATTGTATTATTCTGAAGTAGCCTAGAATGTAGGCCTAATCGTAAAATATGAACCATTCTCAATCCCTACGTACTCCTTGTTTATTAAAAATGTAAAGATACAGTTGATATCATTCTGTTACTTTTTCCTGTTCTCAAACATCATCCACTCTTTCGTCTGCCTTCTCCACCCACCCGGATGCATTGCATTCTTTTGCCCATTCCGGATGTTGTACTAAAGTAGTCTGTGTGGGCGGCTGAGAGATCAACCAGGGCTCTCCGCCGCAGAAGGGGGAGGTCTGGAGGAGGACAAGGGGACTTAAAACCAGCAGGGGGCACAGATCTCTCTTTAGGGCACTCCAGTCAACTTTAAAGCAGGGGATGGATCTAAGGCCAAGCCAATGTCACTGCATATGGAGCTGACGGAGTGTAGCACATTGTTTCAGTTTGCGCATCATGAAACCAGCTGCTCCTTGTTCATTGCAAGACCACAGCGCTCAGAGGTGCGTGCTCTGGATACATGTAACACAACAGAGAGCTGGGTACAGACTTAAGGGGCATATGGGCAGCTCACCTAAAACCAGCCCATAACCCCACCAACTTGCTTGAAAGACCCTCTATTGTCCTTTGTTGCCGACACAAGCCTGAGGGTGAGAGGGGAAAAATAAAAATATAAACTTCAATACACGCTGGTGATTTAAATGTTGCAATTCCTGATCCACTTTAAATGAATAAAACAACCATGACATTCCAATTAACATATACTTATTGTGTTAACACGACATGAGCAATAGTTAAAAATCTAACTTCAGAGGTATTTATCTTTAATATACATCAACTCTTGAAATCAGACAAACATATACATGTGTCAAATAATTTGTAACATCTATCAATTCGTCTGTGTAAAATTGCATGAAGAGCATGCCTATGGGATTCCACTTTGTTCATGAATGCTGAATGCTGCACTGTTGCAGGTTTGTTGGAAGGGGCCTCTGGTCTGCGAGGACTGAAGATATTCTAGATTCAGCTATATAAGGTAAACTTGGGTCCTGGAAACTTGTATCCATTTGTACCAACTGTCTTCCCACTAGTAGGCTCAGGTCCCTAGTAGCTGAGAATATGTAAAGTTGTCAAGAAACATTGATTGGATGTATTGTGTTGATAACTCTGTTATCAGTGTCTGTGGTGGACAGGTAGTTGTTGAGGGCCATGAATGCCCAAAAATGTACTCACCTTTCTCTGGGTCTCCCTCAGGGGCTTATATCGGGATTCTCTATCATTCTGCATAGAGAAGATTCCATCCATTCTCTGAACAACTTCCTGCTCTAGATGGTAGTATTTCATGTCATATAATATATTCACATTGGTATAGTTTTCACACCATTAATAGTTACATACATTTTACAAACACTAACAGAATGTGATCACAGAAAAATAATTGTAGTACTTGCTGTCAGAGTTTCTGTGGTAACTTTGGCCCGTTCTGCCGTGGAGGAATAAGCAACCAAATCTTTCCACAGGACGATGGGAAAAAAAATGTACAGTTTGCTCGCTTACAATTCATACTTTGTTGTGTGCTACCACTTGCCTACTACTGAACGCTCACAGCCAGCCTTTCTACAACACATATGAGCAAGCTGTGATTCTTCTTGTGCAAAATGTGAGAGGAAAACTGTGATAGTCATCAACCAACATCTGAAGTTATTGTACATTTTTCACATAGTTTGGCCTTTTACCCAAAAACATTATTGAAATGTAGAGTCGACAATGTGTCTCTTGTATAACCTATGCAAACACTTGGTGAATACACTGTTGGATGGCTGGCAATACATTTGAAATCAACTGCATTCATGGTTAGTCTGGAAGTCTATGCTTTCAGTGCTATCTTTTTAGGCAAGCTACATGTCTCCCCCCCAAATCCGAATTGCAATCAAGCAAGGGATCAAATGGCACATTCAACCACAGAACACAACTGCTGGACATTTTTCTTTACTTTTTGTTATTCTGTACCCTTTTTATTCACAGCATATTTTAAAATCAATTAGGATTAATTGACAAAAAAAATCACTTTGGCAGATCAGGGATTCAAACCAGCGGCCTTCCCAGTACTGGGCCTACACTACCCACGAGACCATCTGTTGGGACAATGGAGGCTATTCATAGTTTTCAGTCACGTGGTTGTTCTGACAGGCTGGCGGGTAAAACATTGTTGAAACTTGGAGCCACTGCAAAATCCGGCCAAATATTCTACATTTACAGCCCGTGAGTGTTTAGATCACCTCACAAAACATGAAAAACGAAGGTATACAAACACCCTACAACACACATAGGCACTTGTGAACTGCACGCGCTGCGTTCTTTAAATAATTAAAAACAGTGAAAATGTATCTGAACTTTGGAGATGTGTACATATACATTGTGTACATATCCATCCCCGTTTTACACTGCTACCAAAATGAAAGCGTACAAAAGTACAGACAGCTATCTGTACATTCGATCAGGGTGGGTTAATAATGCAATTGTTTGGGAGGTGAAGGAGAAGAAATTCTTCATTTTCAAAACCTAGTTGAGTGCTAATTCATCTAAATGACCGTTGCGGTGGTTCTATGGGTGGTCAATGTAGGTCGTAGTGCAGCCAATATAACCCAGAATCTTGTGATAAATATACTGTTAATAATATAAAAGTTCCGAAAGTCAGTTAAATCATTCCTACTGTTTAAATGACCCACCACTGACAGCCTACTATGGAGAAGGTTGGATTGGTGCGATGTTCTCATGTATTAACTTGGTTATTAACTTCGCTAACGCTATATGTTTAACAAGAGGTTTAGCTAGCTTCACTAAAGTTAGCTACGCCATTGGAGGTAGTTGCAGACGAAAACAGATAATTTTCTTCATTACAATTATTACATGTAGATATGATTGCAAATACAATATATATGCGGTGTGCGCATCCAATGGAACTGGAACTATTTGGCATTTTGAAGTATAACTACTGAAAGTTGTGGAGTTTTCGATGGAAGGCAATGAAAGGAGTTTGTTTTGCCCGCCAAGTGGGCGTTCCCATATGCAGTGACGACGCGTGAAAACCATCAATAAAATATAGACACTACTAGTAGAATGGTGATTGTTTGCCTAATAGAAACATACCGATAGTAGTTTTGAGTGTATGCCTAATGGAAAACATTTAGCTTAGCTTTCTATTACCTACTCAGACAAATTTCAAACACACACACAGTTTTTACTATGTATATTAATATACAGTAATGCTTATTTTGCTGAGGGGCAGATAGACCGTGTGTCAGCATGCTTGGACGCCTACATGGTAACCAGAAAGAGGGACAATGGTGCATTGTGCAGATTCACAGCTGTGGAGAACATATAGGCTACTCAACATGAACCATTTAACCAATTCGTCCCAAAACCAATAATAACAATCATGACCAGCCATGTTTGAGTTTAAATGCCATTGATTTAAGCATTATGCAAAATTGATTCTGTGCAAATAATAAGCTAAATTAAACCTACACTATAAACCCAAACTGCAATGTTGTAGGCATAGTCGACTGTGGGTCAAATTCGCAGTGATGCCAGTTGCATCATCGGGGAATCCCGTCTTGTGCGTCACGCAGAGAATCTAACCAACAGTTCGGAAAACGCATTTCACCACTTATTTGCCACCCACTTGATGATTCTCTGTCAATTTTGTTTACGGCTGCGAGCAAACTATGAAATAGCATCCAATATAAACAATTTTTGTAATCTAGCGCAATAAATGAAGATGACTGAAATATAAGGTAAGGACTTTAAAAACATTAAACTATAGCAGCATACAGCACAATTCACACGTTTGTTAATTACCAAGGTATAGGCTATCTGGGCCCTGACGTCGTATCGAATAGACTGGTCTTATATCTTTTATCGAAGTGGACTGATACGATCATAAAATGATAGGGTTAATAAGCAAACCTCTGTTTTTCAAACCCCCGCCGCCCACATATCCAATTTGAAAACCGCCTCTCTGTCGAGAGAGGAAAGCTCTTTTTCGGTCAGATGGCGTGCTGCAGTCCACCCCCAGGTTTCTCGCACCCACACAGCCAGCAAAAAGGCAGCCAGCAACCAATACGGTTCGCCGTGGGAGAATATCTGCTAACGAAATCCGGCGAGTTGGTTACGATCGGTTCAAGGATTTAACTGATGACAACAGCATTTAGAAGTGGGAAATAAAACGATTTTCCGGGAAAGAAAGCGAATGTATGTACACGAATTAAAGGCTCTTATAATAGGCTGTGCACAATAGCTCTATTGATCACGTTTTGATGTTTATTTTCTTGTCTTTTATTGGCGTCCACTTAACGGGACCGTATGTAATTTCAACCTAAAAACAAAAGAAATGAGACTTGTCGAGGCGTGAGACTTAAGATAAGGAAAAACGTGGTATAATCAGTACGCTATCGTTCTTAGCGCGGAAACGGAATTCGGTTAGTGAAGACAACTCGGTCATTCATTTCGCGGGGGTCCCTGCCATTCCAGCCGTCAGACGACTTGGACGAGGTGAGAGATGAAGTGTAGTTGATTCAGTAATAGTTAAAGTTGAAACCATTTGCAATGTTTTTTTTTGTAAAAATGCATTTAGTACTATACATTCTGTATATTGTAGTTATAGTTACCTGAGATTTATACTGATTGTGCGCAGTACTATTTCCTGTATTTCATGAAGCTATAGCTTCATCCCGTAACCGAATGGCTAGATATTAGCTAACCTTTATTTGCGGAAGGTTATATTGCAGACTGAAAAGTTAATTACATGGGAATACGTTGGGCTAGGCAGAAACACGTTTTTCTTCTAGCAAGGAATGTGTGTTTATCTCTATAGACTTTACTCACCATCCGGGGGTTTGAATGTTCATCGCGATCAAGTTGTTAAAAATACATTTTCCCAGGTGGTGCCACTAACAAAACATATCCATATTTTTACGTTATGTTTCATGACGTCATTGGTGTTCGCCGATTTTGGAAAAGATATGGACGACTGTTTTCTTAGTGATACTACATGCGGGAAAAAATATTTTGATAGGTTTGTTGATGGGAATGAACTAATACAAACACCCGGATGGAAAGTAAAGGAGAGTGTTTTGGCTGGGCCCTAACGCTCTTTGATGTAATTAACGTTTTTGTCAGGCAGTAACTGTATGCAATCTCGTTAGTTAACACAGCTATTCGTTAATACAGCTAGAAATATATAGCCTATTTACCAGACTCAGATATCCTAACTGCCTCAGGAGACCCCAAATAAAATATTCATGGACAAAACCCACCGATTTTGGAAAAATATGACATTAAATTCATTGTAAAATATTTGGTATGAATAATTTTAAGGGGAGGTACACATTTTTTTTTTACTGTTGGTGCTTATAGTTAATCCTTCCAAATGTAAAGAAAAAAACGAGTTTAGTTCCATAGACAATTGGTTGTGATGTTTTGCTTAGTCTTCATGTAAAAATGAATTCCTATCTAATATGTCATATATTAACTTTTCAATAAATTATGTTGTTTTTTTAAAAAGAAATTCAGGCCTTTCTGGACAACTTATGAGCATTGTGTGTTAATTATATTTCATACAACACTTTTGGAGAAGCAAAACCTCTGTATTTACTCTTTAGCATCAATACCTGATATAGTAAGTAGAAAGATTGACAAATAGCCCAAATATTTTAGGATCTAGGATCTTATATTGACAATAGAGGTGTTTGATTTGTTGTTAAAGTACATGCAATACATCAGCATTTGTTCAAAGCCTAATTCTTTACCCAATTTCAGCCTATGTAGTGCTGCTACCTCTCTCATTTCTGTCTTGGTTCCCCATGTGGATCAAACCCACAACCTCTGGCGTTGCAAGCGTCTTGCTCTACAAACTGAGTTACACTCTATTCTGTTCTCTGCTTCCCATTCTTAGACGCACACCATACAGATCCTGTTCTCATGCAGAACCAGCTAGTAGTAGCTAAAACAGGTTTTCTCATATTTGCATATAAACATTGTTATTTTGTGCATGATTTGGATTGTTGTGGTTTGCATTTTCATTGTAATTTGTTTTGTCATTTCAATCTTGCTTTAATCAGATCAGAGTCAGATCCGAATCAGATCAGTGACCATCAGGTTCTTGGTCACCTCTATGACCAATGACATAGCCAATTTTTTGGTGGTTTAGTGTTGGTAGTTCCAAACTTTTTTTAAGAATCTTGAGGATTGTTAATGCTGCATTTATTTTTTGGTACACTTCCTAAGATCCTGCTAATTTCCACAACAATTTCTTTGATGGCATGGCTTGTTTTTTGCTTTCACATACACTGTCAACTGTCAGAACTTAAATAAACAGGTGTGTGCTTTCCAAATCATGTCAAGTCAATGAAATCTACCACTGGTGCACTCTAATGAAGTTTTAGAAACATCTGAAGGATGATCAGTGGAAACTAGATGCAAGTGTCAATGCAAAGTGTCTGAATGTTTATGAATATGTGATATTACTTCTTTATTTTTAATAAATTAGCAAACATTTCTAAAAAGAAAATGATTTTGCTTTGACATTTTGTGGAATTGTGTGTAGATAATTTTTTTTCAATCCATTTTAGAATAAAACTGTATTTTATCAAAATTGTCTGAATACTTTTCCGAATGCACTGTATACTGTAAATGTATAATCCATGCGTATTAATGTATATATATTATATAGTCACCGCAGATGTTGACTATGTGTTATATTGAAGTTCCCATTTTTATTAGTTGTTGTGTACAGGATACAAAATTATGCTGACATTCCGACTTGCAGTTTCATGCTCCAAAATCCTGTGAAATTTAATTTAATAGTATTTTTAAATAGATGGCCTATAATAATAAAAACAAAACACTGTACCAAGTAATATTACAATTCTGTTTTCAAAAAAAGTTTTGACCCTGCGTAAAATGGAAATAGAAACAGAATGCAATGATGTGCAAATCATTTAATCCCAATATTCAATACAAAATAGTACAAAGACAACATATCAAATGATGAAACTGAGACATTTTGTTACTAAAATATATGTCTGCTTTGAATTTGATGCCAGCAACACATTTCAAATGAGTTGGGACAGAGGCAACAAAAGACTGGAAAGGTTAGCAATTGTAAAAAACAAAATCTGGTGGAATGTCACATAGCTATTTAGGCCACAAGTCAGTCCCTTGATTGGGTATTGAAAGATCATTCCAGAGAAGATCTTTCAGAAGTGAGAATAGGGAGATGTACACCACTCTGGAAAAGACTGCACAGTCAAATAGTGCAACATTTTAAGAATGTTTCTCAACATAAAATTGCTAAGTGCTAAGTAAGAATGCTTACTGCATGGGCTCCGAAAAACATTGTCTGTGAACACAGTATGTCGCTGCATCCACTAATGCAAGTTAAAACTTTACCATGCAAAGAAAAAAACATATACAATCAAGATCCAGAACCACCGCTGCCTTGCCTGGGCCCAAGTTCATATAAGATGGACTGAGGTGAAAGTGGGAAATTGTCCTGGGGTCTGACGAATCAAAATGTAAAATTATTTTTGGGAATCAGGGACACCGTGTCCTCCAGA
The DNA here is from genome assembly GCA_016801105.1 of Esox niger. Taxonomy (NCBI): domain Eukaryota; kingdom Metazoa; phylum Chordata; class Actinopteri; order Esociformes; family Esocidae; genus Esox; species Esox niger. The sequence continues at coordinate 107,584 of JACXGJ010000592.1, forward strand.
CTAAAGAGGAGAGGGTCCATCCGGCATCTTATCAGCGCACAGTTTAAAAGCTTGCATCCGTGATATGGGGTATGGTGGTGCATTAATGCACATGGCATGGGTGACTGGCACATCTGTGAAGGCACCATTAATGCTGAACAATATATGGGTTTTGGAGCAAAATATGATGCCATCCAGACGGCATCTTTCTCAAGGAAGGCCTTGCTTATTTCAGCAAAACAATGCCAAACCACATTCTGCTTGTTGTACTACAGCATGGCTCCATAGGAAAAGAGTCTGGGTGCTAAACTTGCCTGCCTGCAGTCCAGACCTTTCAGCCATCAAAAACATGTGGCACATTATGAAAAAAAAACAACAACAAAGGAGATCCCGAACTGTTGAGCAGCTGCAATCCAATATCAAACAAGAATGGGAATACATTTCACATTCAAAACTACATGTCTCCTCAGTTCCCAAATGCTTTCAGAGTGTTTTTAAAAGAAGAGGTGATGCAACACAGTGGTAAACATGCCCTGTCCCAATTTTTTTTTTATGTGTTGCTGGCATCAAATAAAAAATGAAGGTCAATAGAATTCAAAAACAATAGATGGTCTCAGATTCAAAATTTCATATGTTGTGTTTGTACCATTTTTAACTATATAGATTAACGATTTGCACAACATTGCATTCTGTTTTGTCTTTGCATATTACACAGCATCCCAACTTTTTCAAAAACGGGTAGTCCTAATCAATCGTAGTCCTAATCAATAATACAAATTGATTATTGCACATTGCTAACAAATAAAATAACCAATTCCATATTGCAAACACAACAGTACATCCAAACTATTTTCTCTTTACAACTATCAGCTTTTATTTAATTGGTGTCCCGAATAACTTTGATGTGGTCCATCTTTCCATCTGTCTCTAGTACTGGGCTATGTCTCTGCCTCGCACGCTGGGGGAGCTGCAGCTATACCGGGTGCTGCAGAGAGCCAACCTGCTGGCCTACTATGACACCTTCATCCAGCAGGGCGGCGATGATGTGCAGCAGCTTTGTGAGGCTGCGGAGGATGAGTTTTTGGAGATCATGGCACTGGTTGGTATGGCAACCAAGCCCCTGCACGTGCGCCGTCTGCAGAAGGCCCTTCGTGACTGGGCAGCCAACCCGGCTCTCTTCAACCAGCCGCTGGCCAACGTGCCCCTGGGTGGCATTCCTCTGTTCAAGGTGGACGGGACGGGTGCTAGCGGGACTGCCACCGGAGGACCCAGAAAGTCCCTGAGTAATGGGCAGCCAGGGTCTCCGTGCGACAGAGAGGACAGGGTGTGCCTCACCCCTCTGCACAGTGGAAGCCCCAGAAGCCCTTGCTCCCAGGCCTCGCCGCAGCCACCAGACACCCACTACAGGGATAAGCTGTCCCCGATGGATCCCCATTGGCTTAGCCCTGAGCAGGATGCAAACAGTGCCTCAGCCTCAGGGGTGGATGAAGAGCAGCCCAGCCCCCCTCTGCTGCCCCCTCGTCCGGCAGGTCCATCCACGCCCCCGGCCTCCTCCTCCTCACTCTCTCCAGGGGCTCTCTCGGCCTGGCCTGGGGGCCAGCTTGACGGTGAGACGGCGCGGGCTGTGGGGGAGAGCGTGGACAGACTCCTGAGGACCCTGCCCAGGTCGGACCCCAGAGAGGTAAAGACACTGCTCAGGATGAACAAGAAAATGGCCAAGACAGTGGGCCACATCTTCAAAATGGCACCGCAGGACGTGGCCAAGGAGGAGGAGATCCGCAAATACAGCCTCATCTATGGCCGCTTTGACTCTAAGAGGAGGGAAGGCAAGCAGCTAACACATCATGAGGTGAGTGTGTTATTGACCCCACTACCATGCTTTTCTGTTTACTGGTATACAGCACCAGCCAAAAGTCTGTTCACACAGCCATTCAAGGGTATTTCTTCTTATTATTTTTTACTATTTTCCACATTATAGTATAATAGAGAATACATCAATTCTATGAAATAACACATGCAATGCATTAGTAACCAAAAGATTGTTCAACAGCTCAAAATACATTTCATATAGTAGCATTCTTCAAAGTAGCAACCTTTTGCCTTGATGACAGCTTCACACACTCTTTGCATTCTCTCAACCAGCTTCATAGAGTAGTCACCTGGAATGCATTTCAGTTAACAGGAGTGCTTTTTTAAATTGTTATTTTTTATTACATTTTTTTCTTAATACATTTCAGCCCATGAGGAATTGTTGGTATACAGAAGGCACATGTCTAAACTGTAATAAGCTATATTGTGGCAGGAACAGCCCAAATTAGCAGTAAGAAACCACAATCCATCATTCAAGACATGAAGGTCATTGCATCTATACAATTTCAAGAACTATGAAAGCTTCTTCAAGTGCAATTGCAAAAAACATCAAGAGCTGGCTGAAACTTGCTCTCTTGAGGACCGCAACAGGAAAGGTAGATCCAGAGTTATCTCTGCTGCAGAGGATAAGTGCAATTGAGTTACTATACTCAGAAATAGTCAGTTAACTGAACATCAGATTGCTGCCCAAATAAATGCCTCACAGAGTTCAAGTAACTGACACATCGCGGCATCAACTGTATAGAGGAGATTGTGTGAATCAGACCTTTATGGTCAAAATTCTGAAAGAAATCCCTACTGAAGGACACCAATAGGAAGAGATACAAGAAACACAAGAATTGGACATTCGACCAGTAAAAATCTGTCCTTTGGTTGGATGAGTCACATTTTAGTTGTTTTCTTCAAATAGGCATGTCCAAACTTTTCACTGTTATTGTATGTGCAGTCTGAAACCTTTTCCTAATTGTATTCATATCATACTGGCATTATCTTTCCCCTCTCATCTTTTATCTTCCTCTTGTTCAGCTGATCATCAATGAAGCTGCTGCCCAGTTCTGTATGCGTGATAACGCTCTACTTCTGCGACGCGTGGAGCTATTTTCATTGGCTAGACAGGTGGCAAGAGAATGTGCCTACACCTCTACACTCAAGCAAGCCAGGTAAGGACATTAACCTCTGCAGGTTAGGGATTTCCCCACCTCTGTCTGATGGCCATCCTACCATAACACCTTCTGTTTCCTCCTTTGTCAAGACTGTCTATTGACCCTGATAAAAGTATTAGAAGAAATGGGAAATAGGCAGTGATTTTTTATGCAAATTAGGAAACCCAAACAGAGACACTTACAATATGAAACATAAAAATCCTTCCTCTGTTTCCCATTTCGCCTCAAGAGAGCGTGACGGTATGTTCTCAACGATTTATGGGTTTAGAGAAACTGTTGTGTTTGCAGTCAGCATAATGAAGAAAAGGTACACTCACCTATTAGGACTGTGAAAACCTGGTAATTCCCACAGCACTCGTAGCTACACTTGGCCAAGATCATAACCCCTAGTCATGACAGACCTGCAGTCAGCACAACAGCTCCAAAACAAAGTCATACCCAGCAATCAGGGAACATCCTAAGAACATCCAGAGGAACAAGGCAGTTGTTGCTAGCGTGGTACATTGTGACCAACTAAATTAAATGACATTCAATCAAAGGGCATTGAACACAATGTCTCATATCATTAATAAGGAAAAATGAAATATATTTCAGACTTAATAATGTATGTGTTTCAGGAAATGCCTTGAATAATTGCCTTGGTTACCCAACATCACTTTTCATATTGTAATTGATTATAGGGAGCTTCTTTTAGCTAGACAGAAGGACCAACTGAATACTAGGGTTTGCACAATAAGATTTCATTTCTTTTATTGTGTTTTTCTATTATTACAGAACAAGTGCAGACGACTGCAGCTTACCTTCCCAAAAGAGGGTGAAACATGAGGTGAGTGGACTACATACTCTAAAACCCTAGTTTTACCAACAGTTTATTAAATGACAAGTAATTTTGGTGGAAACATACAAAAGCTGCTTTATCAACATTGTATCAATCCCTTGAGCAAATAAACACAATTGCAATAACCTAGTCTACAGCAATTTATAACATGGACATCATTTAAATAATTTCTGTACTACTGTATATTTAAGCAATATTGGAAAGGAATATTCATCAGTCCAATGAAGATTTGTTTTCCTCATTTAAGATGCTCTTAGCTACTTCTTAAAGGTTTTCAATTCAACAATGGATTGGCAGACCCATTTCAAGAAATCTGTTGTGAAAAGTAGATCTAACCCATGGTCCACTTATAGGCTGTCTGAGGCTATATGCAACAGAAATACTGCATGGGTCAAGATAAAACAAATGAAATCTAATCTTGATTGGCAGTTATTTTAGCAACTGAGGAATTCTCTGCATGTATAATGCAAGTTAGAAAGCTAAATTTAGAATGTAAACACACTGGTAAAGAGTTCTTAAATCCTTGAATAAATTATTGTCTGCCACAACAAAATAATTTTGTGACTTATAACAATTCTGTTATTGGTGCAGTTAATTGCCTCTTAATTTTAGTTGCCTATCTTTTTGTAAATACTTTGGGGCCAACTTGTTGGATAAGATTAATTTTGCTGCCTTGTTTACAGATCTGTCAAAGACTTAACACAACTGATTATTCACTTTAATTAGAAATCGATTGATGTTATGCCTCTGGCCTATTTTAAAAGATGTATTGCTGAGGTGGTATTTTCAACCACTTTGCTCTTAACCAAACAATGCTGACCTGGGTTGACCTAATCACAAACCTGATACACTTCCAGTTATGTTTCTGGACTGGGAAACGTGAACATTTGTTTTAGAGCTGTTATGGTTGCCAAAGTGCATGCCCTTGGCAACAACTGTTTGAAGCTACAAAATAATCAGCATTTTCTTATAGTTACTGGACGTTATTGGGTTCATATCTTGGTGGGGAATTAACTTGGCACTCAACAAACATATCATGTGAACATTTCTGACATTTAAAGCTGCAATCAGAGATGGAACCTATGTCATGACACTAGAATGTGGAGATTGCCAATACGGCTTTGCAATATCATTAAAATGCAGTCTGTCCCATAAATAGCTGCTCCTCAAACCCCCTTTCTGGCTCTCTAGTCATTTCTACCTGCTAAGACTTTCAGATTTTTTAAGCCTCCCATTCTGGGCTGTATGTGTTATGTTGTGTTTAGCTAGGCGTTAATAACATAGCAAAATCACCTTGCTAACTTTGGTCAAAGTTATTTAACTGTGTGCAGCTCTAGTTAGTACAATTTGTTCAGTTGAGGTAGATGTGACTGGCTGTTCAGGATAATGTCGATCTTCATAAAAACTGGCCTTGGGGGCACAAAACCCCTCCTTAACGAGAGTGAAAATGGCACAACTAAGACTTGCTCATCAAATAATGTAATTACTTACAAATTCATTATTTTATGGTTTGTTTTTTTAGCCCTGTCTTAATTGTGCGGAAGATGGCTCAACAATATTGGGTTGTACCACACCTTGTATGTAATTGCTTTTTTATACCATAGGTTGTGGTTGCTTTTCAGTAGTAATTGTATCTTAATTCACACAAAATGTAGTTTCAGTTGACAGTGCATGTTTGAGAGTTTTTTGTGTTTGAATTTCAGGTGATAGTGTCTGAGTGTGTGTCCTCCCTCCATGGTGTAGAGGGGTCAGAGGGCGTGTCCCAGAGGGCTGACGAGGACAGCCTATCAGGAGAGAGTTTGGACAGCTTAACACAAGGTATGTGCAGGGTGCAAATTTGAAAATGATTTATTAGCAACACTAGCATGAACATAATGTTTGCTTATGTCAAGTAGGCCTAGCATCTATATGCAGTAGTTCTTCAAAACAGTACTGATCCTCTATAGTAAGTGTCACTTAATCATATTCCATTTCCAGACATTCTTTATGTGTTCCTGTAAATGTCACAGAGCCCCATTGACAGTAAACTGCCACTGATAATCAAGCCAACAGTTCATATTACTGGTCCACCTGTGCCCAAAGGCACCCTATACCCCTATGCATTAGCAAGGGGCCGTAGGGTATCCATTCAGACATAGCTTCAGTCTTGTCAAGAAGCAGCTTCATGTGATTGGTTCAAAATGGCATTCATACCTAACCCTGTCTGTCCTAATAGACGTAGGCTCACAGTGCAACCAATCTCCATCCCCCCGCCCCCCCACCGACACCTCCATTGCTGCCAACTGGAGTCGCCATCTCATGCAACAAACGCTAATGGATGAGGGGCTGCGATTGGCTAGGATGGTGTCACATGACCACCATGGCAAGGTCAGCCTTAGATCAGAGGGAACACATACCACAGGTGACTTTCTGAATAATGGCTTGCAAACATTATAATGCAAAAGTTAACACTTAAACTGATAGTGCACTCCAACATCAAAGTTGTCTGACTTTTTCAGGATTAGAAAGCAGTTTTGAGATAATCTTTTCAACAGATGTTGAGTAGTGGGACTTTGACTGGCTTATTCACACATCCTGATATTTAACAACTTAAGGTCTGAAAACATTTGACAAACTTGCATTTTTGGAGTGAACAATCACTTTAATATACTGCTCCTGTAGCAAGTATACTTAACAATGATAACGTAAAAACAGAGGTAGCGTTAAGAAAAAGAAAAATACTTTTACTAATTATATGTCTCTTTCAAGAATCTTAAATTGAAACTGAAGTGAGTCAGAAGAAACTCTCTGGGGTAATGCCTCCCACAGCCCAGGGCTGAGTTTCACTAGCTGTAACTTGGGAAGGGAGAAAGGAGGAAAATGCGTTAGGGGATGGAGAGGGAAGAGGAAAACAGAACTTTCGGATAGAATTTAGATGAGAAAACCATAAATAAATTTGACGTAAATGTCATTAGAGTAAAACTAACATGAGGTCTAGTAGTCTGTTAATAACCGAAAGCAACACTTCAAATGATTGTACTCAACCTATTCCCTGTTACATCTTATCAAGCGTCATTAAAATGTAAAGGTGCCGCCATTTGAATGTTAATCAGGCTAAGCACCAGGCTGTCACAGCTGGCAGGCTGGAGAAGACACAGGGAGAGAGAGAGTGGGAGAGAAAGAGACAGAATGATGATGGGGTGCAGAGGAAGTGCTGTGGGGGTGGTAGAAACGGAACCCCCCCCCCCCACCGGCTGACGTCACAGTGTTTGGCGTGTGGGCTGAAGGGCGGGATGGATGGAGAGAGGGGGCGAAGGAGTGGGTGGTAATTGGAGGGCGTTGCATTGACTCACCGAGCGACACAGAACTAAAATAAAAACCTGTGGGCAGAGAAATGGCACAGGCTTTTTTTTCTACCTTTCCCTCTACTTAATAGAGGGGGGGCAAAAAATTGACGTTTTCATCTCTCTATGACGTTGGTCTCCCTCTGTTATTCGTTGTTCTTCTCACTCACCCTGGTTTCCTTCTCCCAATTTAATGTCACTCACCCAATGTAACACATCTGTCTTTGACTGTCCTGTAACTGCACGTCCTCCATCTAATTAGCTTGCAAGTGGGCTCTCATTATGTGACATTGAAATTAAATGTTAAATATTACAATACCATCCACACGTGCATGGTATTGTATTTCCCCTTGCATTATTTAAAAATAATCAAAGAAATGATGAAAGCTTTGACCCAAACCAATCTACTGTAGGTTATGGATGTGCAGTTGACACGTAGCAAGCTCTGTGAGACCCAGGCAGAGTAAAACATGCTGTCATCATGTTTTCAGGCTAACAGCCTCATCTTTCCTCTTCCAGACTTCGAAGGCAAGACAGAGAGGAGGAGCTCAGTAGCAGGTTGCAGGAGCAGCAGCCCGGGCAGCACCAAAGAGGACTCGGACCACGGGGGAAAGTGATGAAACCAACCCAAGCACTAGCCCTTCTGAGGATTCGTCACCAGCCCCGCCTCCGGGGGGGCTCGACTAAGCAGCAGGCTTTCTATCTGTGCTTGAATCGCTGACTAGTGGGGAGGGGGAGATATTGTAATTGCCATTTATACCGCGGCACCTTATTCATTAGCGGCCTGGTCAATAGGATGCCATGAGTTGCTGAATTAGGTGGTTCAAGGAGAGGGAAAGCCTGCTTCTGCCCTCTAGTAGAGGAACTGAGAGACAGGTTTCCACAACTTTACCTCAGTATATAGTTAACCCATACCCTCCGAGCGGTGCTCAGGCCTGTGCCTCAAGCCTCCGCATGACGATGGTATCACACAACTGTGGGATGTTGGTCTCAGACTGAAGAGATGATGCCTCAGATAGCCTACTCGGAATATAATCTCAATCCCCCAGGTCCCCTTCCACCCCCTGATCCCCTTCCACCCCCAGGTCCCCTTCCGCCCCCAGGTCCCCTTCCGCCCCCAGGTCCCCTTCCACCC